>CABFOV010000709.1:145078-158132 GCA_902141375.1 Timema poppense
AAAAAAAAAACCTCGTTAACATTCCATCCCACTTCAAGGAATACATTAAATATAAATATAATGTTCCCACTTGCAACGAACAATCCTGGAATGCCCCAAGGGATGCAACTCTTAAATAGCATCGAGTTGTTTTTTTACGACAACTAATTCCAGTGAAGCGTAATGGCGAGCCGAGTACTTCCTCCTGAACATTACCCGAGATGGTCGGAAGAAATGCAAAGAGTATAAAGATATCATGTGACTCCACTGTCGCCGGCATGCGAGATGGTCATCGGACTGTAATTGGTTCTTGGGATCTTGTCGTCGCAACAGGGTCCATCTCGGAGGTCGAGAGATGATACACACACTACAAGATACTTTGAGAGAAGATTCTTTGCAGAAACATGAGAACGAACAAGTTTATTATTTCTTTTCTTTTTTTTATTGGTGAGACACGTTTCCCCATCCTCCTGGTTAGAGGACCGGCTACACTGATCCACACCGCACCACACCGGCGCGTAGGAATCGTCGAGAGAGCATTGCTCGGTGCGCCCTATCACCGGAAATAAATGTTCGGAAGCTTCCGAGATTTGTTTTCATACTAACCACTGAGAACTATAGGGATCGGCGAAACAGTGATTTAACGTTATCGGTGATTACAGTGGCCTTGATTTTAAAAGAGCAGTGATTTATACCGGTGATTATTCACAGTGATTAGCAGTCACTGTGTCAACACTTGTAAAATTAGGCATTTCTTTCACAGCCGTTGCACGTGTGAAGCTGTAGTCATTGTTTACAACATCACGGGGTGACCTGGTAGTCTAGGGGTAAGGTGTCAGACTTCTGTGCTTAAACGACTTGGAGTAATTAGTAACACAACTCGTATGTGTTTTTATTTGTGTCATTTATTACCTCAAAGATAGCTCCATTTGTAAAAGATAGCTTCTAGAATAAAGTATTTACTGAGGCTTATAAATGAGAGGGGGGTGAGTAATTTATGTACTCATTTATATTTTAAGGAGGGACCATATAAGTGTCAGGACTAAATCCTTGGGGAACCCAAGAGAAAGTGATTTTTTTTAGGGGTACCTGTGTGATATTTTCTATTTTCTTGAAGAAGAAGATTGTGAATTGAAAATACAGTGAAATTCAATATAACTTTTATGTTATTATTTTTACTTTCTGGTGACACCACGAAGAGAAAGTATTGTGATCTTCAAAAGTATCGAAATCGAAATTTTGATAAATGTCGACGTTTCATGACCCCTCCCGAAACCAAAAAAGTTGTTTTCGCAATTTAATCTGTTTGTCTCTGTATACCAGACGTGGGTAAGTTGCGGCTTTCGGACCTCATTTTGGCTTCCAAAGGCTACATATGTTGCTCTCGAGTTCATTCATATTGCTTTCATTGCCATTTTTCCTAGGAATTTATATTGACTCTTTTCGAATTGAATAGTAAAAATTTCGAATTGGATACGAATAGTTTTGAATCAAACTATCTAGGTATTCTAGTATACTGACCGCTTTAGCCATTTTGGCTCCAAGTTAAATTTGTATTATTTGATTGTCAAAGTCCATCTATTTCTAGATAGCCCAGTTAGAGGAGTTAAGTCGTAAAGAGCACCACTTGTGGGGAAAATAAAGAACTATTTCGATAAATATCGATACAGAGAATGCACATGCCTTGATTGTAGTAGTGACGTAGTGGTGTTTGTACTACTACTACTACTACTACTACTAATTATTATTATTATTATTATTATTATTATTATTATTATTAATAATAATATTAGCCCCACGTCTTACTACTCGTTGGGATTATACGCACTTACGCTAATGTGTAATGGTAGGGTGATTGTGAGATGAAATGGAGGACCTACAGTTTAACGTGGGATCCAGAACCACGGTGAAGGCCTGCCATTCCCCACATTCACAAGTTGTGATTATTAAACGTCTTGTCAGAGGTGAAGGAAAGGTTTGGTAATCAGATAAATCTGTGCCGGGACCGAGGAATGAACCCCGGACCCCTAACACAGAGGTTTGACACCTTACCCCTAGACCACCAGGTCACCGAGCGATAAATAAACAGCCAACTTGGTGGGGAGAGGATTTCAATAAATTACAAAGAAAATATTTTAAACAAGTACGGATGATACAACTGGAGACTGCGCCATCACTGGTCATGTGATACTGAATACACACAAGCTACGCGGAACTTAACTACAGTAGACCCATGGCTTCTTTGGTGCTGACTGACAGCTCACAGCTGACTTCTGACAGTCAACATTTAGGTATGTACCTACAGTTTGGCTGTCAGAAGTGACAGCTACTAAACACATGTTTTTCAGATCATATGGTTCGGCGTAGGGATACGTAATTTGGTCTGGTAACTTTTTAAAGCTGTCATCTGCCAGCTGTGAGCTGTCAATCAGCACCAAAGAAGTCATGAGGCTATTGTATCAGAGTCAAACTCAAGGCTACATACAGGGTTGTGTTTATGCTCTAAAGCCCGTATTAGTTAATACTACCATTCATATACGACTTTCTTATATTGTGTTTAGTCTATAGTTTACACGGGATGGGGGTTTGGAGTGGTGGGGGTAGGTGGGGGCGTATGAAGGTGTTTCCGGGGTGTGGGCTCATGGGGGGCGGCAATTTCTGTGTAGCCCTTAGGCAGCAATAGTTTAAATCCGCCACTGGTTGTGCAGTGTAAATAAGTTATGTTTTGGTTAATAAATAGTCCATTTAAGATTGTTTTTAGTTAAAGTTTAAGTTATAAAACCCTTATTTGAAATAAATGAGCAACAGAAGAGTTATAAAACGGAGATACGAATGAGAAAAGAGTGTTTAACCAACAATCCAGAAGGATGATCTTGTTTTTAATGTCAAGGCTGAAAAGGTTCTTTGTCTTTTCTGTTATACAGCCATCAGCAACTTTAATGCCTGTAATTTGAAACTGTTGGGGAGTTAGGGGATCGAATTCCGGTCGGGTCTACTGAGGTTTCGTTTTTCCTAAATAGTTTCCCACTCTCCTTCCACGCAAATGCGGATAGATTACTTCTAAAATATTTCCTCCGTCTTCTCTGCTCCATCTCCGTGTAATGTGAACAGGTCACAACGATAAAAAAAAAAGGGTATTTGCTTTACTCACAAACTCATTCATTGTGCTACGGGTTAAAGAGCATGCGCTGTTCGTCTAAGATCGAAACCACATAAAAATGGTGTGGTTATCATAAATATTGTGTGATAAAAGTAAATGGAAGTGAAGCTATTTTAAATGTGATGGCGGCTGCCTTAAAACATATTTTAAGACTCCCACCTTTATTGCGCTGTTAACACGACCAAAGAAGATCCATCAAATCAGTAGACAAGAGTGGTGAAAGCTGACAGGAATGCCCGTTGGCATCCGAAACATTCTTATCGTCTTTGCTGTTTATATAGGCACTTAAATCACATGTGGGCCTATTAGACCTCTAAAGAGTACCTATACACACGGCCGATATTTTAGTAGGCTTACTTAGTTCACTAAAGAAACTTGTACTGAAACATTTACGACAACTATCACGAAATAGCCAACAAAAATTTTGAAAATGCCGTGTATAGTTTCTTTACTAACCAAAAAAGTTTCTAAAAATTGTTTGTGTAAGCATAAATTAAAAAGTTTAGTAGGCCTATATATTTTGAAGAAATCAAAAATATTTTTAAAAAACTACATATTTATTGAAACCACTCCCCTCAAACTTTGTTTTTAAAAACAATGATAGCCTATTTAAACTTACTTTTTTTTTTAAAACGCTGAGACCTATGCTTAATTTACCAATCTATAAATACTACTAGTTTATTTCTTTTTTTTTTAGCACCTCATCTTACCACCCGCTAGGTTCATACGCTTATGTACTGCTTACGCTAATGGATTTAGGGATTATGTAGGCTATATTTAGATGAAGTGTACCCAAATTGGTTTGGAGTGAATTGGAAAACCTTTTTTTTTTAACACCCGACCGAGATTTGAACCTCTATCTCCCTCTCATCGGCAGTCTAGTTTATTGCAATAGTGACGCCTTATACCATGCGGCCACTGAAACAGGTCAGTTATTTTCTTATTAAGACTGCGCTAAGCGTCCTTCAGTTGTAGTTTTGCACGTCATAGTAAGGTTGAATTTTAATGAAATGTATCTACATTCTGGCGGTAGGGGAGTAAAACTATTTAGTAGAGATCACACTCGGTCATCCTGAGTAGGACTTAGAACCTCGACCACTCGATCACTTGAAAACCATAACCAAAAGAGGTTGTTGCCGCCTTAGCCCGCACACCCACTGATGCGGGTAGTAAATTTTATTTGTCATGTGTTTTATTGGTATATTAAAAATACAATAAAACCTTTTGAGTTATATGTTTCATTATTATATTTGAAACGTACAGGGTAAAGAGGGGAAAGTACCATTTTAACATTAATTTAGTTCGTGCTGCCATCTGTTAGACAGTCATAATACCTTTCTAATGCATTTTAATTTATGGCTAAGAGAGGGCTCTCTCATATTTAAATTTAATTAAAATAAAAGTATTTGCTGTAATCTTCTTTGTGTTTTGAGATATACAAGCTGTCCAGTAAAATGTTTATAATGCGACTTCCCCCGTTTTTTTCCATTTACTCTTAATTTATATAATTATTTAAGAACACACTTAAAAGTAATAGTTGTTTTCAATGTGCGAGGCTAGTGACCGTCACAAGAGCCTTTCTGTTCCCTCTTTTTATTTGTTTATTTTAAGAATCAAATAAGGATACGACCCCACATAAATTCCCCGCTCTAAAGCGATCAAGTTTCTTCTAGACTTTCTACCTACTCAGTCGCCGAGACCACAAGTTCACGGTTATTGTCTTGTTATGAAACCCCCTCCGTGATCTCTATGGTATTACAGAGAAGTCTTAGAGGAAGAGAAAAAACAACAACAACTGTTCGATTGTAATCAAGATGATCAAGAAATACACGTCAACAATAGTTTCGTGGATCAATACTCTCAAATGTTTGGGTGTGTTGTGCTATTCAGAGGAAATAATGACTCGCTTCAATTCGTGATACAGACAAGTCCTAAAAGAGATAAATGGTCCGGTGCGCCGTAAGGACTTTCTATCTTTTAGTAAGATTTGTGAAAAGAAATCATATGCATTGTTGCAGAAACAATGAGGAAAGAGGAACATTTCTGTCCAACAAAGAGCAAAACAATCCATCCCAATCATTATTTTCAAAATATCTAAATAAAAAATATATATTCATTGACATTGAATTGTAGCTAAGAAACTGTTGGTTTTATAAAAATATATTCCAAATAAAATACGTATTTTAATTTTGAATAGTAGGCTACTACAACGCTACAGTGATAAGTTATTTCGCATCTTAAATAATTAATTGCTGAAATATTATCAAATTTGGCAACGTCTTCTTTTTTAAAAGTACCCTCAAAGTCATTTTAATATAAAAATGATCATTACCATTTTGTTTGTAATGTTAAACAATGCTTGGATACAAAATTTATTCAAAATCGTTGGAGAGGATTTCGAGTAAATAGAATTTTCTCTGTTTGACCTTCAGTTAACTATCCCTAATTTAGGGTTGGATTTCGAATTCCAAACACTCCTCGGGGGTAACTTATGAAAACCCTGGATACCAAGTTTTAACCCGATCGGTATAATAGTTTCGGCTCTAGTCCGAGATACGGACAGACGGCATTGCGAAAAATCTTTTTCCAATTCATTTGGTCATGAAACGTCGACTTTTATCAACATCTCGAGTTATATTAGTTTAACGATTACAATATTTCTCTCTGAGGGGTCTAGAAAAAGTAAACTTGCTTTTCCCTCTTTAGCTCGTTTTTTTTTACGGACGTAATTTTGCTTGTATATTGCTATATGCCAAATATGCGGATCTCCCAGATTGTTAGTAAGAATCAGCGCAAAAATAAGACTTGTCTGCAGATATTTTAATAAAAGTCATTAAGAAGGTGTTTGACAAGTAATGCTTAAAACTCATTTCTCTATTATCCGGGAAAGATGATCATTTATTAGCATGACATTAGGAACTGGAAAGTTTACTGCAGCACTTACAAAAGTACACCACCTATCCCTATCTTGAGCTAATTATATCCAGTCCACCTTATTACACCCTATCCCTATCTTGAGCTAGTTATATCCATTCCACCTCATTACACCCTATTCGTATCTTGAGCTAGCTCTATCCAGTCCACCTCATTGCACCCTATCCTTATCTTGAGCTAGCTATATCCATTCCACCTCATTACACCCTATTCGTATCTTGAGCTAGCTCTATCCAGTCCACCTCATTACACCCTATCTCTTTCAGATCCATTCTAATGTTATCATACCCTTTGCGTCTAGGTATTGCGAACCCTTGATAATATATTTTATCACAATATTAGTGCATTCAACCTCCAAACTAACTTAACATAGGACATCACCCAAAACTATGTATTCTGCCAAGCTTCTAGCTTTACCCTGATTTTGGTTGGAAGAACAGTAGATAAAATCCAAACATAATTCTTTGAGGCCAACATTGATATCGTTTTATTACATTATCTGTTATATTTTATAGGTATTGATAATATATATCAAAAGTGATGGCTGCAGATGTAGGACTATATTAAATTTGTTTTAGTAACTTTAGTAACTAACTTCTACTGTTATTCTTACCAAAATAATACTATAAATACTAAATGGGTGTCAGTACGACCCTCATTCACACAATAATTATTTTTGTATGTGTTTTTTAATTGTTAATGTAAATAATAAAAAAATGGTCCCGACTTTCAACTCAGTTGGTAGCGTCTCTACCCACTGAGTTAAAGATCGCGGGTTTTATTCTTGACAGTTGTGAAAAATGTATAATTGGCGTAATGTGGGTTCCTCCCTATCATAATGATGACTCAATGGCCACGGGTTAGATGTGTCTATTATAGATCTAAGTTAGATTATAATTTTTGTGCTAATATAATCAGTCGGTTCAGAAAGTGCACGTTAAATAAAATAATAAAAAAATAAAATAGCTGAAGCTATTATTTGTGCTTTTAGGGAGGAATTCTTCATCTAGATATCATATTCTGAAAATTGAAAAATGACACCTGAACACGGGAATCGAACCCAGGACCTTTGGCTTAGTACGCGAATACTCTACGACTCCTGAATAGCTCAGTGGTAGAGCATTGGCATACTAAACCAAAGGTCCCGGATTCAATTCCCGTGTTCAGGTGTCATTTTTCAATTTTCAGAATATGGAAAAGGTGAAAGATTTATTTCAGAAAATGGTATGTTTATTAAAAGTTTAGTATCTATCCATTAACAATCTTGCATATTTTTAAAATTATTAATATAATTACATAAACTCCTTTCTCCCCCGAAAACTTTTTTTCAAAAAAAAAAAAAAAATCTCGTCTTCTACTTTTAATTGAAATACAGGAAAATCAATGGCAAATTTACCAATGTAAGATTACAAATTGTTTGTACAGTAGCCCCATGGCTTCTTTTGTGCTGATTGACAGCTCGCAGCTGTCACTTCTGACAGTCAAAATTTAGGTATATACCGAATAATGGAATCCATATTTATTATTAATTCAAGTTGACCAGACAGAGGTCTCAGATCATTTACATTAGCAATACATACAACAGATTCACCAACATTCATTTTTATCTTTCGCTTAGACCACCAATCAGTGTTATCATTATTATATAATGTAGTATATGTAGTATTAACTGAAGCGGCGACAGTAAAACTCCGGATGGCAATAACAGTCCTGGGATCAACTCGGGTTATAGAGAAACCGGATGGTAAAGATGCATATTGATGTAACTTAACAATATATATACCTAAATTTTGACTGTCAGAAGTGACAGCTACT
Source organism: Timema poppense (assembly GCA_902141375.1). Taxonomy (NCBI): domain Eukaryota; kingdom Metazoa; phylum Arthropoda; class Insecta; order Phasmatodea; family Timematidae; genus Timema; species Timema poppense. Next base: position 152,967 of record CABFOV010000709.1, read on the forward strand.
AAACACATGTTTTTTGCAGATCATATGGTTCAGCGTAGGGATACATAATTTGGTGTGGTAACTTTTCAAAGCCGTCAGCTGTCAGTCAGCACCAAAAGAAGCCATGGGGCTACTGTATCTCCTCAGTACATGCACTTGTTACAACATCGCTGAAAACTATGACCAGCATTACTGCCAAATTACGAACATGTTTTTATTATGATTATTTTTTATAAACTTATATCGTGAGCTAGTAAATGCTTGTTATTACTCGGTCAGTAAGTTATCGACATCTCACCTGTTGTCAAGGTATTTACAACTCGGAATATACAAACAATAATTTTACTGGTTGATCTTTCTGGTTGTGAAACGTGACGTGACCTCTTATCTTACAAGACGAAAATAAATTTAGGTTTTTCTAAAACAAGGTGCTTAGGAAGATATTTGGTCCAGTAAGGTATCAGGATACTGGGGAGTGGAAGAGGTTAGATAAAAATGAGCTACATACTATTTACACATCACAAAACATTGTTAGGATAATCAAGTCTAGTATAAAATGGTGGACGGGACATGCAGCACGAATGGAAGAATCTAGAACCGTGTTCAGGGTATTGACTGGCAAACCCAATGGGAAGAAGCCATTGGGAAAACCTAAATGCAGATGGGTGTAATGAGGTGGACTGGATAGAACTAGCTCAAAATATAGATAGGGTGTAATGAGGTGGACTGGATATAACTAGCTCATGATAGAGATAGGGTGTAATGAGGTGGACTGGATAGGACTATCTCAAAATATGGATAGGGTGTAATGAGGTGGACTGGATAGAACTAGCTCAAGATAGAGATAGGGTGTAATGAGGTGGACTGGATATAACTAGACTCAAGATAGAGATAGGGTGTAATGAGGTGGACTGGATAGGACTAGCTCAAGATAACAATAGGGCGTAATGAGGTGGACTGGATAGAACTAGTTCAAGATAACAATAGGGTGCAATGAGGTGGACTGGATAGAACTAGCTCAATATAGGTATAATACTTTTGTAAGTGTGACAATAAACTTTCGAGTTCCTTACAGTAAGTAAGTAATATTAACATAATTTATGCTTACTAACACAATAATAGTTTACTTGTACCAAACTCAGAACTGAACATAAACATCGCTCATTTGTATGGAACATTACACTTATCTATGTGATAGCTAAAAGTTGTTCCCATAAAAAGGAGTCAGCGTTAAACTGCAATAATTTTTTTTATCAAATCTTTTTTTTAGGTAGTGGTGATACATAAAATATAGTTGTGAAACCGCAAACAGTTCTCAAGGGTCATTATCGATATCACGAGCTACAACTAAATATATTGTAAAGTGGAATTGCTTTCTAAAGTTACAACCACAAACTACAGAGAAATACCTGAGCCCCTATTGATATTTTTACTTGTTTAACTTATCTTATTTGCTATTTGGTTTTCAGATGTATAATCCAACATTTATTGGAAAGGTTTATTTGACAGCTAGGAAAGCAAGTAGATTTAATTTAATGTATTCATACGTTGGGTAATGTAATCTGCAGTTGTGATTTTTGATAAATAGTATCAATACCCATAAAATAGAATTTATAAAATAGTAAAATGCTATCACTTTTAGTCTCAAAAATAAATTTTTAGTATTTGCTAAAAGTATCTTCCATTAAAAAATGGACAATACGTGCATCTTTAAAACTAAATTGGAAAAACACCGTTTAAAATCATTGATGCTGGTGTTACTAAACACTAATATTCACCAATCATCTCAACTGAGGCAGCACGGTCTAAGGCGTCACTTTCTCAATAGACTAGACTGCTGATGACCAGGAGATCGGGGTTCGATCTTGGTACTGAGTTTTTTCATAATTGTTTTTCACTATTCCTCCACGCAAACGCGGGTACACTTCCATAGAGTTAACCTTTCTAATTCTTAACACATTAGAGTAATTATTAGTACAAATTCCTATATATAATTATTATTATTATTTAGCACCGCGTCTTACTACCCACTCGGGTTATACGCTTTTAAGTACTAATTATGCTAATGAATTAGTAATTGGGAAGGTTGAATTAGAGGTAGTGAACCCGCATTTGCGTGGAGGGAGAGTAGAAAACCATTTAGGGAAAAAAAACGTTCACCCGACCGAGATTCAAACCTCGATCTCCCCATCCTCAGCAGTCGAGCTCAACATGACTAGTGCGTTAGCCAACTACGTCACCGAAGCAGGTCATAGTCATATAAGCCGTTAGACGTGGTGTTAAACATTTTAAATCATAATTTGGTTTGAAAAGAGTATATTCACTATGATGAAATATATTTTGGGGCCTCATTATTTAAGGTAAAACTAAGAGATTAATCAAATCCAATTTTTAACGAAAACATATAAATACTAAATTTAAAATCCTAATCTTAATCTGAGAAAAAATACGGGGAAAATAAGTTAACTTAGGAATTAACGTGGAATGGTTATTATACAGAAAGAAGAACTATTTTTGTCGTTGTTATGAATCGTTTATTATGGCACTCATATTTTCAGTTGGGTGGTAAGTCCATGATATGGGGTCTGGTATTAAGGCTTTAATATAATTATGTTGGTTTAAAACACCGATAAGTCGTATAAAAGCTATGATCAAACAAGTCCCAATTAAAATTTGGAGATTGAAGCAATGGAGCATTCGCCGAAGCGATTAATTTATTGTGACTTAAATAAGCGTCCACACAAGCGACCATTGGCGCCATCAACACACATACAGGCATACTCCGCACTTAAGACAGGTTGGATAATTCCCAGTCTACAACATACTATCCGTGTCAGTGGCGTAGTTAGCTAACGCGCCGGTCTCGTGTTGAGCTAGACTGCCGAGGACAGGGAGATCGAGGTTCGAATCTCGCTCGGGTGAACTGGATTGGGGGCGGTAGGGGGGGGGGGTTNTGGAAAGGTCAGGGTTCGAACCCTAGTCGGGTGTGCCAAGTTTTTTTTCCAAAATAGTTTTTCACTCTTCCTCCATGCAAATGCGGAAACACTTCCTCTAAAATTCGACTTTCCTCATCTCTAACCTACTAGCGTAATTAGTACATATATGTACATTATTATTATTATTATTAGCACCGCGTCTTACTACCCGTTCGGGTTATACACACTTACGCTAATGTGTAATGGTAGGGTGATTGTGAGATGAAATGGAGGACCTACTGTTTAACGTGGAATCCGAACCACGGTAGAGGCCTGGCATTTCACACATTCACAAGATGTCTTGTCAGAGATGAAGGAAGGGTTTGTTGGTCAGATAAATCTGTGCCGGGACCGAGGATTGAACCCCGGCCGCCAGCATAGAAGTCTGACACCTTACCCCTAGACCACCAGGTCACCTATTAAGAATATATAACATACTATTCCCTCCCAGTTGTCGCATGCGCACTCGCAAGACGGGTTGTGTTTGTTTTATGTTCAAACAAAGACTGTATACATCAGTGGTTCCTAACCTTTAATCAGCTGACGCCCCATTTGGTAGATAGTCAAATTATTCCCCCCTCATCTTTTTGTGGGATATTTATATTTAAAAGAAATATTTTTAATACTTTCTAGTCATTTCTTTATTTTACCCAAAAATCAATAACACTGCAGGATAGTTAGTGGTAGAAAAAAATGACGCTTAAAACTATCGTGACTATCAGCAGTGTTTTGTTTTCAACAATTCTTAGATATTGGGTTTGATGTTTAACGGAGCACACCGAAAATCGCTTTCCCCTTCAAGTCGATAACGCTGTTTAGTTTTTATGAGAGATGAGGATTAGGTGATGTTGCACGTGTCCGCAATGGTAGATCAGGGCAGCGTTTTTCAAACTGGGGGTTTGGGGGTAAGGTGTCAGACTTCTGTGATGGGGGTCCGGGGTTCAATCCTAGGTCCTGGCACAGATGTATCTGCCCAACAAACCCTTCCTTCATCTTTGACAAGACATGTATTAATCACAACTTGTGAATGTGTGAAATGCCAGGCCTCTACCGTGGTTCGGATTCCACGTTAAACAGTAGGTCCTCCATTTCATCTCACAATCACCCTACTATTACACATTAGCGTAAGTGTGTATAACCCGAACGGGTAGTAAGACGCGGTGCTAATAATAATAATAATAATGTACATATATGTACTAATTACGCTAGTAGGTTAGAGATGAGGAAAGTCGAATTTTAGAGGAAGTGTTTCCGCATTTGCATGGAGGAAGAGTGAAAAACTATTTTGGAAAAAAAACTTGGCACACCCGACTAGGGTTCGAACCCTGACCTTTCCATCATCGGTCTAGTCTATTGTGAGAGTGGTGCCTTAGACCATGAGTCCACCGAAGCAGGTGATGTTGAAGGTAGTTTATACTAAATGCACCCGCATCAGCGTGGAGATGGTCGACCCTCAATGATAAAATCACCCGCATGTCGACGTAGCCTGTATAAGTGTTTATTGATTATAATGTCTTTGTTGTCGCAGAACGGCCGCAATGCGCTCCACCTGGCGGCCACCGCAGGCCACGGGGATGTTGTGGCCGCCCTCCTATTGGCTGGCTGTGACGTCAACGCCGCGGACTCGGTGAGTAGCCCCCCGTCACTTCATTAGACCATCAAATGGTTTTTTTGTAGGAGTGCTATAATATTTCTTTCTAGAGAGTGAGCAAGCTTGTTCTTGCCTCTAGAGAGCCGAAAGAGGATGTACACTATAGGACCACTAGGCACGGGCCTAGGTAGGGGTGGCGGCACATTTTGGATAGTATTATTCTTTTTTTTATTATAATATACTGTTTTTAATCATTAAGTTTAAAAAACTATTGACTAACATTTTTGGAATAGTTCAAGATAAAGTCAGAATGACAATATTTATTTTTAAATCACAGTACTTTGCAATCGCTTTGTAACTGAGGGCACCTTATCCTTTATTAATTGGAACAATTTCTATTTAAATAAAAGGGTATCAATATTACCTATTTTGGATGTCCACATTGTTACACTAATGTAATAATGTAGAAGATAAAAATTTAAAGGATTTTTATTTTTATATAGAGAACGAGAAAACCTTTTAGAAAAAAAAATCCTTAGCTCACCCGGATAGGATTTGAAATTCGACATTTCCAGCGCCGGAAAACCAGACCTAAAAGTACTGACGGCTTAAACCGTTTGT
>CABFOV010000710.1:0-70734 GCA_902141375.1 Timema poppense
TGGATTTAATTAACGTGAGACATATTTTTATTTTCTTACTTCTTTCTAACTTGATTTTAGAATCGTTTCAAAATTAACATGTGGTTTTTTTTTCTCTTGTTTTGAGGTTATGAGGTAAAGTTGCCGTGTAGTTATTTTGTCTAATTATGACCTTTTAGGTTTTGATTATTATGTAGTTTTTTGTATTGTAATGTAACAAAATTTTTGTCAACCATGAGACCTGGTTTTTTTGATGTTATGGTTTTTTGTATCAATCGGTATCCTATAAACCACCTGATTTAAAATGTAATAAAACAGGGGATTAGGTATAATAGTTGAAGACTATTTTCTTTGTCTTTATTCATTTTTATTTTGTTTTCTCTGGTCTTCTACTGGAGACATATTTTATAAATCCTGTTAACAAATCGGTAATGTAGTAAATGTATATCTGTTCTCCTTTATTTTAAACTAATCTTTTATAATGTTTTAATTTTTTTATTCTATTAATAAATACTAAAGTCCTATTTGTAACTGGGTTATGATTTAAAGATAACCATGTGGGAAACCACGTGTTTTGGGGAACCCTCTTAACCTCCTTTTGTTTTTATTAATTATCTATTTATGCTCTCTTTCAGTCTTGGCCAAATTAGATAAGGAGGAAATATATATATATATAAACTTTTCATTAAGATCAATAAGCGTTACTGGTTTCCTTTCAAAGAGGCGATCAGTACAGTAACTATATAAGTTGCGTTGCGCGTTTCACACTCCTCCCTGATGAGTTCCGATAGAATGAAACCTAGGTCAGGGGATTAGGCGGTGACAATCAATTTTCTTTAAGAGACATCCATTACCTCTTTGTCCATTGGCAGCAGTGTAAAGTGTGAACTGTGTTCTTCTTTTCATTATAAAGGCCATATTGTGTTCGTCCCCCTTTTATATGTTTCTATCCACCTTTCCTATACCTTCTTCCAAATATAATGCTACTTTATTGTGATATGTAATTTTAGTCTTTATTGTACTGCTTGTTATTTGTCTTATTTTAACACATATGTGATCCAGGCACGATTTAACCACCCTACTTTCAAATATTTCTTCCCTTGTAACCTTATTAATGGTACATTCTAAACCATAAGATTCAAGCATATTGTTATAACTTTCTATTGTGATGTAATTTGCATCTAATATGTTTAAATTTACATCACCTACCAAAACTACCTGTTCATTTAATGGAACTAATTTAATCATGTCCTAATATTCTGAATAAAAGTGTACTTATCCCTAATATATATATTGTATTGTCTTCTTCTTTGTGTTTGATAAAGGCAACAATGCCAAAATATTATTCTATTTGTGTTAAAATGTGTGTTTGACTACTTCTACTATAGAAGACAGAAGAAAGGGGAAGAAGATGTCACCTATGTGCATTGGATTCTTCCCACATTTTTCCTCATTCCCTAGGTGGGCTTTCTTCATCAAATTTACTCTTAGTAGTTTATTTTTTCTTTTTCATTAGTTTTATCAATTTCCTTTATTATAAACTTATCCCTAATAATATATTATTTTTGGAGCTATCACTTTACTTAATTTTAACGAGTTTATATTCGCAGAGTATTTTATTTTCCAATATGGTTGTCTCAAGGCTATTTCTATAGTACATAATTACACCTCCCCCATAGCTATTGGGGCTATTGTCCCAACATTTATTATAACCATCAATATTATCTTGAATAACCTGCAGATAATCTGATTTTATTTCTGTAAGCACTATAATGTCTATTTTATCAATAACATTTCCCAGCAAAGTAATAAGTTAATCAAAATGTTTGTTTATGGACCTTATATTAAGGTGAATAATATAAAAGTTATTCTTATTCAGTACCGTGTGTGCTAATAGTTCAGTAAATTAATTGGGATTGTCATATTCTTGACACTGTGTAGTCCTAATATAGTTTTCAAAAGTTGTTATATATTCATTTTCCTAATTTTCTTCCGCGTGTTTTTTTTTATATGGTCGTATTCTGTTTTTGTTGACAACACTATCATTACTTTTACTTTGTTTGATCATATTTATCATATATTACAAAAGTGGTTGGGTCAATTTATTAAAATACCTATCCTTCCAACATTGTTCCTCCTTTAATAGTTTCCATTCTTTTACTCTCACTCACACACTTTCTGCTATCTGATCCTCCTGCCTCTTTCTTAGCATCCCTTGTGGTCTTTTTCCTACATACTTCGTTTGCATAATTTTCTTTGAAATATTTTTTTCCATCCTTATTACATGCCCATACCATCTCAGTCTTGCTTCCTCTACTATCTCACATAATCCTTCATACTCCTTGTACCCCCAGTATTTCGGCTGCATGTGTGACAATGGATCAGACACCTTAGCTCAGTCAGTAGCGTGTCTGCCTACTAAGCTAAGGGTCCCAGGTTCAATTGCCAGCAGGGCCAAAACTTATCATTGATTAAAATATGGGTTTACCCTTTCATATTGATTGATAAAGTGATGGCCAGGGACTGGATGTTGTGCTTGTTCTAGTCTCAAAATGGATTATAAGGCATATGGAACTATGACAGGCCTGGCCAGCCGGTAGTGGAGAAATACGTCTTGAATATAAAAAACTGACCCAGGCCATAGGCTGGAAACAGTAATGGATGTAATCAATATGACAATGGGTACAAAGTAAGCCCTGTACAACCCTTCCTTACACTTCAAGGCCACTTCTCTTCTTCAGAAATATCGTACACACCTATAGAACAACTCTCCTTGCTGTCCTCTTCTCATTACATCCTCTCAACTATTTAAAGAACACCCTTATTATTAATTACTTTATGTTATATCTATTGAACTCAAGCTCAGATCATTTTGATAATTGGGAGCTTTCTGAGAAGCTTGCTCGACTAAAATCTTAAAAAAACCTTATCTTATACTCTAAGCTAGGCCATAAATGAATTAAGCATGGTGAGCTTACCTTTCAGAATAAATTAAGATTAATTAGGTTTTCTTTATTGATGCCTGTGCAGGTGAATTTTTAGGAGAAATATAAAGAATTAAACTTCAGAAAATGAATGTACAGCTCAGTTAAAATACAAAACCCTAAATAATTAGCAAAACATTTGTTCGCCTCAATTGGAATAGACCCAAAAATATATCAAAACGAGTTCACTCACCTCTTGTCTAACGGCAAATACAGGCAGATATCTTCTCTGTTGAAGAATAGTCTTCTTTTTGGCAAATTCACTACTCGCTTCTGATGCATTTTGCATGTGGTCTGCAAATTTCTGGTCTGTCTTATAGTCAGTTTCATCATCCGCATTCACTTTATCATCCTAACATAACAATTTAAACTGAATTTACAAAATTTATAAATGCTAATATTATATAAAAATAATCAACATAGCTTACTCATCTCAAACTAAACATTTAAAATGTCTTTACATGCCTAGTCTTCTTAACATTATAAACACAATCATTATTTACTCCCAAAAATCCAGACACTTTTTCTTTAGTGAATAAATACTACCCTACCCTACAAAAGTTCAATAAAACATCAGAGTAGGTCTGTGGGATCACTCAGGCAGGAAAAACCTTTTACCTGGATTTTTCGTGAAAAAACTAATATTAAAAAGTTACAATTGAAAAATGTATATTAATGTCATGTTTGTATTTAATGCTAATTAACATTAATATTTATTTACTAAAGTTAATAAATTGTATCTTCTATTTAGTATGAAAATACCCTAAGCTTAAGTTGCTTTTATTAAAAACTGCTTAGTCAGATCACTTTAAGAATAGTATTCAAGCTTATATTTTGCTAATTTTAATGTCAATTCTCTTAAGATGTTGCTGCGAGCTTATACATCCTCCATTCAAGGAGAAGTAATTGTAATATCACTGTTTGTTACACCCTTAAATTACTCTAGACTAACATATAATTTAATAATATTAATTTATTTTATTTTCATATTCATGTATATTAAATTTAGAACATGAAATCCAAGTATTACTTATTTTTGTGCCAGCATAGACAATGGATATTACTATTATTTTTGGAGTCTGAGAGATTTCTTTGTGAAAAGTTTAGTGGTAACTAAAAAGTAAGTATGCACAATGGCTAAGTTGAGAGTAGGACACATCCTTTACCAATTTCCTTTTTCTCCCTTTTGTGTTTTTTTAGGTTTCCTCTTTTGGGAAGTTGTGTTGCGCATTTCACACTCCTCCCTGATAAGTAATAAGTGATGATTATGAGCATCCAAAACTATTGAGCTAACATGCATGGATAAGAATAAAAGTAGAAGAGATTGAATATTAAAGTCAATGATTCACCTTTTCTTCAGTTTTCTTTACACCCATGATGTTGCCGATAGTGGTGCCTGCAAGCTCCCAGTGTTTCTTCTGTGCCTTCCTCCTCTCCTTCTGCTCTCGATATGTTCTGACTAATCCTGATCCTTTACGGGCCACCATTGCCATGTCAGATGTTGCATCCTGGGAACACATAAATCATAATTCGTAATGCAATATAATGAAGAAGGTACAAAAAATAGGGATATAAACACAAGGCTTTTGCAAAGAAAAGAATAACAGAATTCATACTGTATATTCATGCCACTGGACAGGGGTACTGACCGCCTCTTTAAGAAATTCAAATATTACCACCCAGCCAATACCTCTTTGTCCAGTGGCAGCAAAATAAAAGCATGAATTGTGTTATTTTAATTGTAAAAGCCATTTTATTTTCATTCCCTTTTATGCATGTCCAACCTCTTCTATCTTCTTCTATAGACAACCAAATTTGATCCAAAAGTGAAAAGGAATTTTCCTTACGGAGATAACTTAATGTAATTACAGTTTGTGGTTCTGCAGTAGCGTACCTTATTCATCTTTCACAGTTAAGCAGCCACAGTTCAAATTAAAGACTTTATGTGATTGTTCTGAAAAAATTGCTTGGAATTCACATAAGTCAAACTCACATTTAGAAACACCAATATAAATCCCTTTGAAAACCCTAATTATTAATGTCAAAAAAACTTGACATCAAATATTTTAGGGATTACATTAGAATTTACCATTATGTATTTTATCCCTAACTGGCTTTAGGTAAATGGAGGGAGGTGTCAATTGGAGAGAAAGCTTTTTTTGTACCCACTTTGGCCAACAGTAAATAGCCTGTGGTTCTGCTTGCTTTTTAAACATGGCACAACTACCCAAAAACATGATGAAAAACATAAAAGGGTAATTTACTAAACCAGAGTAGCACAAGCTTTGGTTATTTGATGAACACGAAATAACTTTTCAGTAATGTAGACAAAGTGAAGTACTCTACTCCCCATAAGGAACACAATAAATTCTACCTGTATGGTTAACACAAAGCATATGTCCAAGAAGGAATCATAATGTTGTGCACCAGAAGATAAATTTAATTTTTTCTTATAAAGAGCATAACATTCTTTGAATGTATGGTTAATACAATGTGGTCAACCAGCAAATGGGCACAATAGGTTTAATCTGTTTGTTGAATATTATGAATATTATGTGAAAATTTAGGAAATGTTGTATGAACCAATGTATTATGCTCACCCTGACAGGCACGACAGGCTCTGGTTGTTTGGTGAACACGATGCGACCATCCAGGAAGGGAGGTACAATATTGTGCACTAGGAGATGAACACGATCCACACTTTCTTCATCAAAATCTTCATCCACGTCCACAGACTGGACCACACCACTTGTAAGCATGCGGTTCCGCTCCCACAGCTCATTGTCCTGGAAAAACACATCAAAACCTCCCATACATGTGTGAACATTGTATTACCCATTCCTATGGCTGAGGGTTACCCTAGTTTCATGCCAGGTGCTGGAAAATAAACCAACTTGAGTACATTAGGTGTGTAGATATGTTCTGTTAAGCAGAGCTTGTGTATTCAAAAGTTGAGTGTGCTGTATAAGAAAATATTTTTAATTTGTGTATCAAAATAAAACTTTACTCTAATTTGCATATTAAAACTTAAATTACAGTAAGATAAAACATTTTCGTAAAATGATTTGTTTGTGTTTTTACCGAGAATGAGAATATAAACAGAATATGAAAATATTAAGAGAACCAAAAATGAACAGAAACATGGCTTCATAAAAACACTTCTAGAGTAAGGCTGCCTAATTCGGGTAGTTTTTGGTGTAAGTTATATCTTTGAAGTTTACAGTTGGTTTTTTTTGCCTGTGGAACACTGTAAATATAGATTATTAACTTATCCTAGTTTTTAATGAAAATGTGGACAAATTAAAAGAAAACCCTTATAAAACACGAAATTCTTAATTTTTCGTTTATAATTTTATGCATTTTAATAGAATCATAGCATATTTTTAATACGTTTTAGTAAACAAGCTTAGTGAATTTTCTGTTTCACCTTATTTAACATTGAAAATAAAAGACTACATGAAATTTAAAAAGCTTAGGATGTTATATCAAAATATCTTACAGTAATTTCAAAACTTTTTTGTTTTTTGCACAAAAGAATACACACAAATACAGCAAAACTAATATCAGCACAATTTGTGTGGGACCATTTGAAAAAAATCTGTACAGCGCACTCAGTCAGTCCATACATTTACATGTCAAAATCACGATATTTTCAGCTGTCACTTTTGATAAACATCTATAAATTAATACCAATATTAAAGTAAAATTTGTCATCACTGGTTGTGATCTTCTGAATATAATTCAGTGCAATATAGACATTCTGAGTCATTCTCTTCGTCTGAAAACAAGTGGCAGTCATCAGCTAAGTTATCATTGTATAGAATGACTTCTTCTGACTCTAATGAGCTACTTCAACAGCTTGCTGCTAACCTTTTTCTTTTAGGCTCTTTCAGCTCTTTCCCTTTCCTTTGACCTTCAATTTTCTTTCTTCCTCTCTTTTCCCTTTTACCGTTTAAATTATTTACTTGCGCCGATTTCTTCATTTTCTTTTGATGTTTCTTCTATTTCTCTTCTTCAACTAGTTTCTTATATGGACTGCTTGTTATTATTTAAGCTGATCCAGTTTGGGTATGTTTATTCATTTTTGTAGTCAAAGCGGAATAGGGGAAATATGTGAGGCCTTAACATTTTGACCTTCAATTTTTTTGTGTAGCCCCATTTTCCTTACTTGCATATGAAATCTCTAGGGTTTTCCTGTTATCATTTAGACCAACAGGCATTTGTCTTTTTTCTGCAGAGGTAGATGGTTCTGAAGAGTTTTGTGATCGGGCTGGTGCACTGGCCCCTGTCCCACTGGATGATCCTGTATTGGAGAATTCCTTATTGTTAACAGGTTTTCCTGCAAGTTAAGATGGCTTGATAATGTAGTTTTGAGGTACTCTTTTAGGTATCAGCACATCCTGGGCTGAGATACAAGACCTCACCAAATTAGGCATTCTTACTCTATATTATTCCCATCCTGATAAAAAAATCTCCCCACCTATATTTGAGTTACTACACAATTACAAACCCTGAGTAACACTAATTGACTACAATAAAGCTCATGATGAGTCCCAAAAAACATTATAATAGTCAAAATAGTCGCCTATTCGGATCTCCGGACGAGGACTACTTTGGGAAATTAACCATTCAAGATATTAAAATGGAATGCTGGAGGTATATCACAAACAAGTTACCCAAAACAAGTATGGTTGCAGATATTCACCAATGGACATTACAGGCTATAACAGCACTATACCAGGGTTGCCACTATTTTCTTGTTACCAAATTCCCTGTGTTTTCCAGGTTTTCCAGAGGAAATTTTCATTTTTCCAGACACCTAATAGATATTATAAATATAATTATGGAGGCATTTAATTTTGTTTTAAAGAAAATATTAGAAATGAAGAGTGGTAATTGTCATTGGAAGAATGTTTTATTGTGCAAGAGAAACACATATTTAAGAATTATTTGGAAAAAGGATGAGAAATTAATGACAAATTTTCTAGAAGGAAAAATTGGTTATATTTTCTGTCTACCCTAAATGTAATGGGGGAAAAAAAAAAAAAAAAAAAAAAAAAAATACAATTTTGAGTTTAAATGTGGTATCTATTTTTTTACAAGAATGTATTACTTTGTTTAGAAAACATGTTAACCAATCTTAATTATTGCATATGTACTAAGGAGTAATCCAATATTATTGTAATGAATATAAAAAAAAGTCAACTCTCAGTTTAGCGGGGTAATGGAGGGCTCCTAAACCCCGTTATGTCAATTTCCACGGTAACTTTACAAACCCATTGAAAACTACCAAATACATTAAGTACTTGATTAATAAACAATATGACACTATCATATATAAATTTATCATAATAACTATTATTTAAAAATCAATCATCAGTAAAATACCTTTAAACAACGTTTTACCACAAACACAATTATTAGGCCTAAGGCCCAAGATACCAATTTTGGATCAAATCGTTAAAGGTTGTTTTAAAATATTTCAAGCTTTTGAAATAAATCACTCATCAGTAAACCAGCCCCCGATTTTTTTTTTACCGAAAAAACAGATATATGGTGTTATTTGGGAGGTCAATTAGTCCATATATATTTATTAATTTTAATCAAAATCGCTTGAGCCATTTTTGAAAAATATGGAATTCAAAAAAATCACTTATTAGTAAACTACACTTAATTTGAGGGCTAGTCATAATTTAAAAAAAGGCCTGAAGTATGGCCATATCTAGATATAAAGTTTTGAGTTCGAAATGGTTTTAATATCTTACAATTTTATGAGACGCTAAACTAGCACTAGGAATGATGCTATACCAGTATCGATAACGATATTTTATTAATATCAGTACTTTTTACCCAGTGTCAAAGGATTTTAATTTACATACTTTTCTCCTTTTACTTCCTTTATTTTTCTGATCGTTTATTAAATTTATTAATCTTTTCTTATTATTGCCTTCATTTTTCTGTCGCTAAATGATATTTTACCAGTATTGCATATCCCTAACACTGCACTGAACTGTGACCTAGGAGAGAAGAGCGGTAGTAGTGGGCTAGTCCATTTCACAGGGGGTGGGTGAGGTAGGGTAGCTATGCGCAGACACAAACACAATCAGTCATTTTTACAACAGACTAGTAGGCTGGAGGCAATATTTTCATAAACGTTTCACTTTACAGTATACTCCATTTTTTTATCCTGGCCACGGCGGCAACCAGCTAAATCCACATTTGCTAAATCGGGAGATGACTGTAGTAAAAATGTTAAAACCCATAAAGCTAAAAACAGACAGTATTGACACCTTGCAATTTCTAAAAAAATTATAAATAGCAAAATTGTAAGATAGGTGAGGTACAGTCTTAAACATCACGCTACAAAAACAATAATCTGGGATACTTACCTCTTTCAAAAGGAGTAATCTTTTTTAAACAAGACAAATAAGTTTAACACACCAAATTCCAAAGAATGAATTCATTCGAGTGGCAGGAGAAACACGTGCCAGCAGCATGGGCTTGATGAAGTTGGGGGATGGGGGTGGAGGAAGCCGAAAAGGCGCGGCATTTGCCGAACGAAAACGAGTCGTCTCAGTTGCACTCAGGACTTATCTCAAACTGATGAGGTGCTGGTAAGCATGTCATAATACGAGACGTGTTCCAATCAGACTGCTCAATTCTCCAGTTAAACATTTTAGTCTATATTGTTTCTACTATTTTAAACTTGCAAGCACTGTATTGCCCAAATTCACTAACAAATTCCAGTAAATTCTAGCTTTTTGGTGAAATTCCCTGTGTTTTCCCGGTTTTTTCCAGACACAAACAAATTCCCTGTCTTTTCCCGGTTTTCCCTGTTTTCCAGGTGCGTGGCAACCCTGTATACCCATGTGACAGTACAATAAAATAAATACATTATACATTTAATTTACTACAATACCTTAGAAAAAAAATAACTTTTCAATGGATACCATCTCATGTAGGTATTGAAGGAAATGAGCAAGCTGAAATATTAGCAAAGACATACTCAATTTGAACAAGTATTGAGAGCCAAATACATGACATGTCATTCTTCTGTGCTGTGGATCAAACATAAATTTAAGACTAAACTAATGGAGTAATGGAAGAATTCAAAAACAACTGTGCAAGTATAAAATGGAGCATAATTTTTGAAAATAAAAACCCCGATTCCTGATTTCCCACAAAGAAAAGGTGTAGCTCTATTTTGATTAACCAGTGGACATGATTGTTTAGCTGCACATCTTCATAGACTAAACCTTTTT
Source organism: Timema poppense (assembly GCA_902141375.1). NCBI lineage: Eukaryota > Metazoa > Arthropoda > Insecta > Phasmatodea > Timematidae > Timema > Timema poppense. The sequence continues at coordinate 10,226 of CABFOV010000710.1, forward strand.
TATTATTATTAAGTTGTATTATTATTGTTATTGTTGTTATTGTTATTGTTATTCTTCTTACTATTATTATTATCACCGCGTCTTACTACCCGTTCAGGCTATACGGACTTAAGCTAATGTGTAATGATAGGCTGATTGTTTGTTGAAATGGAGGACCTACAATTTAACGAGGAATCCGAACTACGGTGGAGGCCTGGCATTCCCCACATTCACAAGTTGTGATTAATACACATCTTGTCAGAGGTGAAGGAAGGGTTTGGCAATATAGATAAATCTGTGCTGGGACCGACGATTGAACCCCGGACTCCCAGCACAGAAGTCTGACCCCTTACCGCTAAACAGCCAGGTCATCTAAACCTTTATTCTTCACCCAATTGCACCCAGTGCAAACTACCAGTTATTGTCATGAATGGAGAACACTTGCTTCAGTGTCGAGCAATAACCAAAATACAAGGAGATATACAATGCTATATCATGAAATACTATTGAAATGCTAGCAGGAGAATAAAAGAAATCCAAGATTCAGAGCATTAGCAAACAACAATCATTGACTAAAATATTTTGGTAAAACTATCACATTTTATCAATGTTTTATTGTATATACTATATAATCAACATGACTGTAATAACAACATTTATGTAAAGTGGTCAGGTTTTTTGGTTCTTAGCTCTATACCATCTCATCAAATGTTTAATTTCCCTTGTTTATTGTGTTAATTAAATATTATTCCCAAACACCTGAATTCATTTGTTCTCGTATTAGGCTTGCAAGTACCATCAGTAATAATATCCAAGGAAATTTGACCTGTTTTATACATCATTTTATTCAACTCTCCCCCCTCAAATGTGTTGTAATTGTCAGTATAGTAAGGAAACATAATTATATATTAATGCTATTTAACCAAACAGGCTTATTGTATGCATAATAGTCTTCAGCATGTATTATCAATTTGTCAATTCTAGGCCTAATTTAGTATGTATTTGTCCTTATTAAATTGTTTAGCTAAAATATTTAATTATAAAAAAAGTGTGGGGTTCTATCTTTTAAAATTCAATTCATTAACTTTATTTTTATGATAATTTTTCAATCTTGAGATTTTCATTCTAATGAAGCCATTGCTAAACTTATACTTCCAATCACAGTTCTTACTATTTTATTTTTAGTATTTTGTTTCCAGCCAAAAGCTGGATTATATTTCAAGTTGCGTGTGCAGCTCCATAGAGTAAAGGGAAGGTTTGATGCGAGACGGCCAGCCAACCAGCACTTAGCATTTTCCTTCTTTGAGAAGAAACTGGAGGGGTGATGTTTGGGGATGCGAGTTTACTGCACACACTTATCTGATGATAAGAGGTACCTACCAGAAGTGCTACATTTCCAGGTTTTGAATACAAGCGTTTAGTACAATGAAGAGCTTACAGGTGAAAGAGGATCCAATGTGGTGGCTTTTCTAACAATTTACATTACCATCACCGTGGTTAAATTTATTTCTCTAAGGGAAACCTCCTTTCCCTTTATTATTTATTCCTTTTATTTGGAGGAAAGTACAGGAAAGGTGGATAAAAACATAAAAGGAACAAACACAATATGTAAATGCCATATTGTGTTAGTTCCTTATGTTTCTATCCACCGTTTTGTAGATAAATTTAGTGATTATCTACCTCTAACATGTGACTTGAGAATATGATTCGCTAAGCAGTTACTTATGCACGCATAAAGGAAGATTTTAACTGCCCTGGACATAGTGTAAAGTCAAGGTCGCACTCTTTACAGTTTATGGCACATAAACCCTCAAATAACGTATTTTATGATGTTGTTTCTGACACTGTGACTGTTTCAAATATTCAAATTATATCTCAAGTAAACATATCATATATTATAGTTTCAAACACTGTGAATGTTTCAAATATTTAAAATATAACAAGTAATCAACACTATTATCATTTTTATTTAGCCTTAATTCCCCACCTCCAGAAGTAACAAGCCCCTGATGAGATTTCTGATGCTCTACTGAAACTACTGGCTGAAGTGGACCAACCGACTACTGTCTAAATTGATGTTAAGAAGAGGGTAGAAGATGAGGGATGAATCGACTAGTTACCCTAACTTGTTTTTTTTAATATTTGAAAATAGTCAATCTCAAAAGCCAGCTTTATTCAATTCTTCAATTTCATCAACTATACCTTCCTTAGAATGTATAAAAACATCTTAATCGAACTAAGCTCTCTGACAAATGAAGTTGAGAGACACAAATGTGTAGTCTTTACTTTAAAACTTTCTTTGCAAGTTTATAGATTCTCTTCAAATTCACTTCAGATTTGAAAATATATAATTCAAATACCCTTGTTTGTAAATTGTGCTTTTTCATACATAAAATAGGTTAATCAAGCTTAAGCTTATTTGGTGATTTATACACTGTTTTTATGCATATTTCCTTGTATCTAAAATGCACTAAACTTTTCCTACAAATTTATTTAGATCTCCTAGTTACTCTTCAGTAAATGGAGTGTACTTATCTTCTTTGTTTAACTGTGTAGCTAACTTTCCTAACAATCATCTGTGAACTTAGATTTTGTTTTTCTTTATTAACCATAGTGGAATCAATCAAGGTAAGTTTACTATATTTCTTATTCCTATTACTTTACTTTCCTGCCACTACCATGTGTTTAGCTTTTTGAGTCTTGATTTATCTTGTTTTCCTTATTTTTATGTGCACCCAGCCTTCCTGTTTTTGCTACATATCCGTCTTTCTTGTCTTTACTGTGTACCATGTTTTATCTTACTCTTAATACCATTTCTGTACCTGCCTTTTATCTGTGTCTATTATGCACAACAACAACAAAAAACACTGGATGGTGGTTAGTGTGATTCTTGTAAGAAGCATCTGAGAGGATTATAAGATCTTGAAATGTCCCAATCCCCCAGTGAACCAATTTAAGGAGAGAAAATCACTTTAACAAGAAAGGGATGATTACCAAGCAAGTGTCCATCCCTCCTATTGCTGTTTATGCATGAAATGGAAATAACCGTAAAAATTTAAATATGATAGTAAAGTTATATACAAAATTATTCCTCCCCTCACTATACCATGTGTGCTGTGTGCTATCTGCTAAGGATCATTATTCTCATTTTACGTGATGCACTGAGATTTCCCCCTTTTCACATCATTACAAAGAACCTCCTACCATCACCTGGGCTTAGGATAAAAGCATCAATCTGTCAAGTTTCAGCATTAAAATTATTAGATCTGTAGGATGCAAACCTCGGCCACCAAAAGACTACCACAGAACCTAATGCATATCTTAGCCCCTCCACTGTTAGATAAAATTAAATGTAAGAATAAATCCTTACCACAACAGTGCTCACCTTATAAACTTTGTGGAAGTGTACCCTGACTTTCTTTCATAGACTCCCCACAGTCGTCTACAACCATAGCTCTATGAACATAAGCCCACACCTTGACTGTCTGCCCCTTCCCTACTGAGATCTAACGCCTTCAGCCTCTACTTACACTCCTAATGAAATAATCTTTCTTCCATAAATATTTTCCCTAATTAAACTATAAAAATAAAATAGGTCAGATAGAATAGATTCACCTGGCTAAACACTAAGGAGGGTCAAGAATGTTGAGGAAGTCTTTTGTGACAGCACCCTAAATTATTTCTACAAATAAACACACAAAAAACTGTACAGCAATGTGTCATCTATACCTTTATCTGACTATTGTGTACAATTTATCTAACTTTGTGGTGTAATGTATTTATCTTTCTCTAATGTGTACCTAGTCTATTTCTTTATGTTTGGTTTTTGTATATTTTATTTGGTAATGTACCTTGTTTATCTGCCTTTGCTGCGCAGACATGCGTTTCTTTTTCCTCTGCTCAAGCTGTTCCTCTTTCTTTTTTGTGTAATCCTCGCTGAGGTTAGCAAAAGGATTGTTGTCATCATCATAACCATCATCTAGTGAATACCATTCGCGGTCCAGCCGCTTCTGTTCTTCTTCCCAGATGGCCCGGTCCTCAACAGATGACCACTTTAACTCACCCTCTATAACACACACATTGCATTCAAAGCATTACTGTACTATTTAGCTTCAGTAACCAAACAGATAAACTAAATAAACACAAAGTCAAGATTGATGAAGAGTTGAGAGAGAATTATAAAACAAAATTAAGCAAAATGCAGCTAAAATAATTATTTTCTTACATAGATTTTGTAGTTCAGCTTAGGGGGTTTATTATTTAAGAAACCTTTTATTTATATAATGAAGTAAAATAGAAATTAAATTTAAATTATTTTGAAAGTATTCATTTGCTAAATGGCAACAATGTAACCTGTGTGTGAATTGTGCTCCTATATTCATTTTTAAAGCACTTTTATGTTCCTTGCCCTTTTTCCTGTACCTTCTTTAATGTACAGGAAGTTCTCCTTTAGCGTGGTAGTTGAGTTTTGTAAAAATATTACGTTATCAAAAAAATGTGTTTTTGAGAAACCACATTATAGAAAACATTAGTTAAATGGTAAAAGAAGGGGTTATGGGGTAGCAGATCTATAGAAATTAACTTTCCTTTCCCATTTTGACACATGTTATGGTTTATTTTGGTTGTATATTATCTATATTGTGTTGTTTGTAAATAATGTCAAATTTAAAAAAAAAAAAATCAGAGTAGGCATTTATTAAAATTGTTTTTATTTTTGTGGTTATCAAGATGACCGATAAATGCAACTAAAGCCTTTTTATTAATTTACACCACATTATTAAAGAGCTGTGACTACTCAAATTTTTGAGACAAACCTTTACACAGACATGATAAATGCTTTGTTCATAAGTCACATTGAACAGTAAGATAAATGAAGGGCCACATTTCAAAAACAAATTCTGTATTGTCATTATCTTAGTTAAAAATAATTCCAGCTTATTATTTTATTGTTACAAAAAGAAAAAAGTATGTGATAATTATTTATTTTACACCAAAAATATGAAGCCTTTTATTTGCAAAAATTGTTAGTGTGCTGGGCTTTAAATCTTGTGCCAAAGTCATTTTTATAAATTTTGACAAAAGTATTTATATGCCAAGATCTATTGGGTGTTTGGTTCCCTTTCATCTGAGAAAACCACTGTTAACATTCATATGTTCTGTCAAACAGCGCACATATTGGCTGGGCAAATTCAAATATTTTTTTTAAATTGATCCATATCAGAGAAATATTTGGTAAACCAAGCTCTCGTGCCAGAATTCTAAAAATTATGCCAAATTCTCCACTATATTTCATTTAAAAATGTTTTCTTTTCTCGGTGTTTACAAAAATAAGAAAAGGATTGCAATGCATGATGGTTCATAATATGGTCCACAGGCTGCACAGAAACTTGTATAGGGCAAGTTTGACACGCCTGATTTAATAGAAGCTCAAGTTTAGGATAAACAGATTTCCAAGTTAAGTATTATCGGGCATGTTATATGAGGTTACTTCTGTTCTCGAATGTGTGTTGATGGATGAAACCATTGGTTTACTTTTATCTTGAATTGTGTGGATTTTATTTGTGAAATGTGCAGTAGGGTGGATAATAGGGCCAATGGAAAATTGTAAGTCTAGCAATGGAAAAAGTGAATGATGTAAAAAAAAGAGGTAGGAGGTATACAGATAAAGAAGGTATAAAAACGCATATCCCTAAAGAGCATGAAGAAAAGAACAACTCTAATATTAAAGGAGTTTACCCAGGCTAGTCTACTTCTACTCAATTGCCCTACCATATTCGTGAGAATTGTGCTTAATTTTCTAACCTATTTAATGACATTTAATTAAATGTGTATTGTATCTTATCTCATATGTAAAACTTAGCCCCTTGTGTCCTACTTTATTTAGTACTGTGTACTCGTATGTACAAGAAGCCCTATTTAAAGTGGAGACACTTTCAACAATATGTGGTGCTAACTTCACAGTTTTACATTTAATTAAAATAAATATAGCAGTTGGAACAGTGAAATGTTCTTTTATATAGCATTGTTTATGCAGTTACCAGTATATCAAGTCATAGCAACCATAATAAGAATATAAATTCTTCAAAAAAATATTTAAGCATCTGGATTAGTGAAGCTAAAAAAAAATTACATAATTTTAGTAAAGTGATTTGAAAATTATTTTAGAATATTTGTAGGAACATATGAAATTCACTTAATAGTAGTATCTTACAAAATGTAATAGTTTCAGTAATATGACATTCAATGCCACATAAGTTTTAGTTGTGAAACCCTGATATGAGAAAATATAATCCTTTCTACAAGGCATCCCATGAATTTTCTAAGGTTTTCATCTATATATTCATCCTCCATGGGTGTGTACACATTTTTAATTTTGTCATTGAGGTAGTTTATTATACATCTTGTTTTTGAAATTTTATCATCACTATCCACAGTCTGCCAGCAGAGTAGAAATATATTGATGTATAAAGGAATTGAATGAATTACATTACTGACCCATAAACTGGGGTTTCAATTACAGATTTTTTTCCCCTGCATAGTTTAATTTCACTTTATACTTTACTTTACTAACCGGTAGACACCCTGATTCAATAAAATATATTCGAGATTTAAAACATAAAGAAATTTAATCTTATAATTGGAATTTGTATTAGAGCTTTAATAGTGCTTATGGTTGTTCAGCCCCAAGATAATTAATAGGATGAACATTAGAAATGGACCCCAAAACATTGATTTAACACTTAACTGAATGTGTGAGTGCCAAATATACTATAACAATATTTTTTTAACATCTAGTTACCATTTCTATTTTTAATTATGTTTATATATTTTTATTTCCGCTTATGTTTTTTTTTCGAGATTCGGACTATAGTTTGAGATTCATAGGTTAAGTAGGATTCATATAACTCACCTGTCCCTATCATAGGAGTGGCCCCTGTACTTCTGCGATCCTTGGCCCAGGTGTTAAACCTGTGTGCAGGTGTGGGTCGAGGTGTCTGTCTGCGACTATGTGACCCCCATTCCCCATCCGTCTTGGGGGTTGGTAGATCCCAGCTGGACCGACGATAAGGTGTTGGTTCATCTTCATCCCAACTTGTCCTGATAACATCATAATGTGCTCATATTTCAATATAATACTGGCTTATTTTAATATTGTAATTAGAGACTAAGAATATTGTAAGTAATTATATCAAGAGGAATATTTTTTTTTAAATAAATGGTTTGACACAATCGCATAAACTTTCTCATGTGGAACAAAATTTTCAAAAATAGTAATTTAGTAAACTACCCTAGAGTAAGTTTTCCTCAGAAACACCAACACATCAATTTGTTAATCCCAATATATTTTAAACAAAAACGATTACAACACCTTCCTCTTTGATTTGATGTATCAAAGAATAGTTCATGTTCTATACAAATTGAAATTTTATTGCATCTGGTTAAAGTTGTTGAAAATTGTATTTATACACTTATGATTAAATTATAGAGCTAGGGATGAGATCCTCAAATCCCTTGAATTCTTAAGGATATTCAAGATTTGAGAACCTGAGAAAATTTCAGATTCGAGAGTCAAATCCTAAAGACTGTCCCCTTCCCACCCCCCCAACACCCAATTGTCCATATTGTAATTTGTTTTAGACCTCTAAGACTGCTTGTTGATAGTTCATCCCCAACATAATTACAGAACAAACTTAACAAGAAGACTCCAGATCATTAATTTAACACTTAACTGAATGTATAACATTACAATGAATTTTTTATAAGAAAAATTAACCCTTTTAGTGTCACGAGCCGATTCTATCGACTCCACCTACTATCACCAAAAGTGCCACAGGCCGATCTGATCAGCTCCGTATACTACCGTTAAAAGTGCCAGAGCCTATGAGGTCGGTTCTCTAGATTTGAGTTAGTTCTCACTTTATCTGATGGATAGGGTAGTAGTGTCATATATCACTGGAAAGAGAACATTTCCATCTATTTATTAATATAAGGTTGGCAACAAAGATCAATTGTAAATAGTTATTGGAACTGAGAGTTTAATATATTTACAATGGGACGGTCACAACCTCAATGTGCTAAGTGCAACGCCAGTTTACATATGAGCTGCATGAAAAAACATAATTGTGGTTCACATACATATTAATGTAAATAGTTATGTAAACAGTTTTCAAATATACATGTTAGTTTGTTAGAAAAATATACTACTTAGATTTTCAAGTTATGTCATGTGAATGAAAAAATGCCTTTACCAATGTAAGTAAATAAGTGTAATGACTTTATAAATGTATACAATACTTTTTAAAAATATGAAATTATTAATTATAAAAGGATTTTAGGAAAAACGCATTTGGTCCAAAAATGTATATAGTAGGATATAAAATAGAAATTCCTGTAATTCCTATTTATAATTATATATATTCAAAACTTTATTTTCTTGTGTGAAACTAAATGCACTACAACAAAATAATATTGAAATGTATATATACTATTTTTAGTTTATATTATTATTATATTTTTATTATTTATTATTATTTTACTTTTATTATTATTAGTTTTGAAAGAAAAATTAAAATATAAATTCAATTTAAAATTTAGAAATTAAATAGTTTTGATTGAATTGTATTTATATATTATTAAAGAACAGTACATACGGATTACAATGATAGAAAAATCAAAATAATCGCTTCATAAATAAAGGTTTGGCGAATTTTCTCTCAAACCCATACAAAAATGATGACAAAGCTGTGGCATTCTTCCCACACAAAACCTAACTGGTCTTCGGATTCTTCGCATGTGAACTCTGGAATAGGTGTGCCACTAAAAGGGTTAAAGCGATGTAACAATTAATAAAATCAAAATTATTAGTTTTTAAAAAGTTTGTGAAGATTTAAAAAATAGATAACTGAAATATTATGCAACATCTTAGCTCCGTTGGTAGCACGTCTGTCTACTGAGCTAAGGGTCCTGGGTTCAATTCTCGGCATGGCCAAAAAATTTATCATTGGTGAAATGTGAGCTTACCCTTTCACAGGGATAAATTAACAGCCTGGGACTTGATGTTGTGCCTGTCCTAGTCTTAAGTTAGATTGTAAAGTATGAAGCTATGATATGCCTAGCAAGCCAGTAGTGACATTATTACATTCTCTTTAGACGTTATGTTCTCATCGGGTAGATATAGTATGAATATTTTGATCAATATTTTATATTGATAGTTTTAAGGCCAATCCTGTTTATTATTATTGCTTTTCATTTAATTTAATTTGAGATATTTGACGTGCACTTTCTGGTCTGACTGATTGTATCAGGCTTTATTTTCCCTCCCAAGGAACTTGTGCTATGAATTTTTATCACTCAAAAAAAATTCATTGACCCCGGCTGGGTTTAAACCCACAAACATCGGGTGATGATCACTGCACTCCAAAATCACCGAGGATGACATTTTATTGTTTGTGCAGTCAATTATTTTTTTCTAATAGTTTGTATTTTCAATAGAGATTTACTGTTTATTTCTTTATTGTATTTGTTAAAAGATTCTAATGATTCATTATTTTTACATAGTTATAATTATTTTTGTATAATAACTATATAGCTTGTTACATTTCTCATTTACTGTATATTATAATAAATGTATTGATCTGCCACCTTGGATTAGTAGTGCATCTACTGAAGCTAAAGGCTCTAGGTTTGATTCCCAGAATGGGAAAAAAAAATATTGGTGAAATGTGGGTTTACCCTTTCACAATGATGAATTAACGGCTGGGAGCTGAAACTTTGTGGTCTAGATTTAACTCCTTGACATACTTTGATGAGCAGGGCTTGTCATAACATAGTACGCCATACAGATACTTTGATGAGCAGGGCTCGATCATAATGTTTTTGCTTATACTTCATAGATGGCATGAGCTGTATGAATAAAGCTTGGCTGTTTAATTCCTTATATTTCAAACAAACGTTTGGTTTATTTTTGTGGTTGTTTTTTTCCTTACATGAATTGCAGGTGTTACTGCCATTGATGGCAGGAGTGTTATACATATAATTTGGCAGTTTTATTTCTTATTTTTCTAACTCCCCCCCATGAAAGCAGATGTTACTTCCATAGACGGCAGTAACGGTATGAATATAACTTGCGGTTTTATTCATTATATTTAAACCAAAACTTTCACGTAGGGTTTTTCTTTTTTACAAAGAGGTGCTACTCAATTATTAGTACAGTCGAGTTATGAAATGGCATCAACTAGTAAACAGAAAGTTGCTTGGCCTAAAAACTGGCTAATTGATGAAGAAATGACACATATACTTGGTGAGGTGATTATGACAATGAAAATGATTTAATAGATACTAGTGATAATGAGGATGTAGATTTTTCTGATGATTATTATAGTGAAAATCGGTGACCTGGTGGTCTAGGGGTAAGGTGTCAGACTTCTATGCTGGCGGCCGGGGTTCAATCCTCGGTCTCGGCAAAGATTTATCTGATTACCAAACCCTTCCTTCACCTCTGACAAGACATCTTGTGAATGTGGGGAATGCCAGGTCTCCACCGTGGTTCGGATTCCACGTTAAACTGTAGGTCCTCCATTTCATCTCACAATCACCCTACCATTACACATTAGCGTAAGTGCGTATAACCCGAACGGGTAGTAAGACGCGGTGATAATAATAATATAGTTAAAATGTAGAGATAACTGGAGGTGTCCGCAATAATAACATAGATAGGTCTTCTGAAAGTGACAGCTCCTTTGACAGTAGGGATTCAGACAATCAAACAATGTAAATACGAATGAAAAAGAAGAGGGAGAAATATAAACTGAAGGATATGGGGGAAATAATATAAGTGGGAGGGGAGTGAAATAGAGTGAAATAAGTAAAATAAAGTGATAAAGGAGAGAAAGAGAGATAAATAAAGGCTGAAGTGCTAGGAGAGAGGGACGATAGTGGAGGAATAGTGAGGGAAAATGAGGGAGGAAGAATGTAAATGGGAGGAGGAGGGAGGAGAAAAAATTATAATTTAGCATGACATAAATCTGATGTTTAGGGCAATGAAATTGCAAATATATTATAAAAGTTATATCAGTTAAACTAAACTTGTGCATATAGTATTTTGACATGTATTTAAATGGTAATCCTGGTGTAAAACATAGCCAGGTTAAATGGAAAAACAAGGGGTTAACCAGATTTATATTAAGTTTATAAATCATGTACTAAGAGTCAGTTGGCTCAGAAAGTGTATGTTAAATACCTCAAATAATAATAATAATAATAATAATCGTAATACAATTTATTTCAGCTATTGTATTTTCTAATTGAGTCTTTATGATATTGTATAACTTTGTAATGTTTTTTATTCATAGTATACACCTGGTAGGGGCACATGGTTGTTGACAGTTCTTCCTTTTTCATGAGTTGAATCCTCACTAGTGCTCTTCTAACTGTACATGGTTCATGGTAATTGTGGGAATTGGGTGTGTGTCTTGTTGTTGTCTTAAGGCAGGTTAGCCAAATTATTAGCTTGTTATTTCAGGAAGAGGTTTTCCTTATAGAGTTATATCATTATATATTCGCATCCATTACCTTTTTGTTATACCTTTTATTTGTTCCTATTTATGTGTTCTATTATTCTTGACCATTTTCCTTTTTTCTCCTCTTTTGTGTTTTTTGGTTTTCTCTTTTAGGAAGTTGCGTTGCGCGTTTCACACTCCTCCCTGATGAGTTCCGATAGAATGAAACCTAGGTCGGGGGATTGGGCGGTGACGATCAATTTTCTTTAAGAGACATCCATTACCTCTTTGTCCATTGGCAGCAGTGTAAAGTGTGAACTGTGTTCTTCTTTTCATTGCATAGGTCATATTGTGTTTGTCCCCTTTTTATATGTTTCTATCCACCTCTCCTGTACCTTCTTCCAAATATAATATAATTACCTCATAAAGCGAAAAGAGGTTTTCCTTATAGAGATATTTCAGTTGTTTATAACCCCAATATTGGTGTGGTGTAGTTTTATACACTTTATTTATACATTGTATTTGACAATGGTATAGTATACAAAGATTTATTCAATTTGGGCTGGAAACATATCCTTCGTAAATTATGTAAATTAGTCGGATATATTCAAAAATTCATATTTAAAAAATATATACTATTCATATTTTATTGACCAAGGATTCATGCCAAATGGACTGTGATACCGTAATCCATCCCACAATGGGAACTATTTAGCTGCCATGGCTAGGTCAGATAGATACTGATGAGCTTGTGCCAACCAAAACTGTGCTTAAAACAATGAAACTCCTGGCGCCCATGATGGGGAGCAAACACTCCATCAAAGGTCTCCTATAACCCACCATGTACATACTCTCATCTTTACAGTTTTAAAAGTCACCAACCCCAGGTTAGTAAATGCTCAGACCTCAATGGATACCTCAAGGGACCCCCATCCCCTTTTCATGCTGGCTCCAAGGATAGGAGGAGGTGGCCCCTCCATATGCAACAGCCAGCATTACGGAGGAAGTCAGAAACTCAGCTTAGGGATTGCCAAAGCTTTACCCTAAGTTACCCAGTGGTGACATTATGGAGGTGTTCTGACCAAGGCGTACATGGACATACACTACCAACCACTTAGTGTGCGGTGGGTGGGTGCTCTCACCTTTCCCCACCCCCACACAACTCTATTAGGATTTAGACGCCAAACCCCTGACCCGCTAGTTAGCCAGGCCAACCAGCTGAGAGAAGGGCAGTACCTAGGGACCACAAACATGAAGGCACATTGTAGAGGTTTTGGGTTGGTCGATCTGAACAGGTAATTCTCTCTTTCCTACGCTCTCCCATCAAGAGAGCATTCATGCTGATGAGAAAGCCATGTGGACCAAGCACATCTAAAAGCCCTTTAACTGAAGAACACCAAATCCGGCGCTACATCCCATATTTTTCTGACTATTAATAAACTAAATATAAAAATGAGGCCTTAAACATTATGTAAATGAAAGGTCTTGTGTATGACAATGAGCCAAGACAATAGCCCTTATACATAGTACTTAGGCAGATTTATCTTGATGTGATTGAATTAAGGGAGTTATGAGAAGGATAAAAAATAGTTCTTAATTTCTGCTGATAAATGATGTATTGTAACTGTATGATGTATTGACTTTGTAACATTAATTTCCCTAGACAACCTTTTGGAACTATGTTAAAATTATCATTGTTGTTTGTTTGATTTCAATGCGTCTTTGTACCTATTAAGAGTTATATCCATACATTAGTTATTCTAATGGAATGAGAAAGAAAAAATATGAGAGAAAATGTACCCACATTTGTGTGGAGGGAGAGTGGGAAGCCATTTAAGGCCAGCCTTTAATCACCTGATCAGGATTCAAAACCCAATCTTCCCATTACAGGAAATCCAGCCTAACATGGGAGTGACATGTTTGACCATGCTATCACTGATGCAAGTGAAACTATTATTGTTATATGAGGTAATGCTAATGTCTAGTTGGGTAACCAATTGGTATCATATTTCTTATGTGGCCCTAGCTTGCTCTCTGCTACAAAATACCACTGTTTAAAAAAGTGAGAAATTTACAGAATTAAAGAGATAGTGAATAGCATACAACAGTGTAATAAAACCCAAGTAGTTATTATAAATACTGTGAACCATGCAAGGAGTAAAGGTGAGTTAATTCTCACCTAGAAGGTGAATCTTTCACTCGAAATTTGGGAGTGAGGGGTTCATCCTTAAACTGTGGGGTGGTATTCCAATTGCTCCTCTCTGAGCCTCTTCTCTCGGAGCCACCTCTCTCAGAACCACCTCTTTCAGAACCACCCCTCTCAAAGCCTCCTCTCTCAGAACCACCTCTCTCAAAACCTCTCTCAGAGTCTACTCTTTTCCGATTCCTTCTCTCATTACTTTCTTCTCTCCTATCTGAAACAAAAAGGTAACTTTTGTTTTAAATAATATGTATGTGGAATATTAAATTATAAATATTTGCTTGGACTATTTAAGAAATAGTAGAGCAATATTAATTTAGTTTATCCGTTGTTTGTGTAGATGGAGAAACACTTAACATCTAAATAAATAGGAATGTCAAATAAAAGCCACCATGACTCTGCTAGAAATAAGTTAACAAATTTTTAACATCGCTAGGTACCCCCACGATTTTATTTTATTTATTAGAGACAAACCAAAATAACACAAATTAAAAATTAGAACCTATTATCAATTATTTTAGGTGTCACTAATACTAGGTTATTTCAAAATATTTACACAACAATAGGGGCTCATTTCAGAGTCCAATTGTGATTACAATTCCTAAACAATATTGGTAGCTAAACTCCTCTGCAAAAACACTTTAACGTTGTAATATCGCCCAACAATTTAAATTACTTTACAGTGTTTCTACAGTCTTATTAAACATTTCCAAGCCCTTAGGCAATAATTAATTTCATAATTACTTTAAACAGTACTGTCTGTTGAATAGATAATTGTTAGGTATGGTATGTCATCATTCTTGAAAGTACACCATGTTATCATAAATATATGTTTAGTCATTTTTTAGGGGTACAAAAACCATTCACTAAAATTATTTAATTTTCTTTATCAATAAAATTAAAATTTCTAACGTTTATTTTGAGGACATATTTAAACTCCGCGGGTAGTTTTACACAAATATGCATCATATTCCTTAAATTAGTGAACTATTTTTAGTTATTTTTGTTGGCTAGTGTTTTTAATTCTAAAATTAAGGTTTTTTTAACTCTGAAAGAAGTTAGTTGAGATTTTCTTTAATATCCTTTCCGTATATTAAAATACTTGTATAAATATATTTTGTGAAGTTTTAAAGATCTGGGGAACAGAATGGAATTAATTAATGTTATTATAACAATACAAATTTAAGGAACATCACAAAAATGTTTATTTAAACACAATTTTTCATGAAGCTAAGTTAATCAGCGACAGAGCCATTTTTTTTCTTTTGTTCAATAGCTTGTGCTCCATTTGTGCCCAAACATGAATATTTGTGCTATAAAACTAGGCATTTTAGAGAAAATTTAATGTGGTAGGTTAACTTCAAGCTCAAGCTAGCTGGTAACATATGAACCCTCCTTAACAAAAATAAGAAATAAATAGGAGGCACAAAAAACAATAAACAATAAGGAGCAGAAAAAGGCGGCAATAGGAATGAGCGATTGGAGTTCAGTTTTTTTAATATCTGAGATCAAACATTCGAAAACTCAGATCATACAACTCATACCAGTTGCGGGAGTAAATTTATAGACGGTCATCCTCATATAACTCATAGAGAGAAATGTATATATTCCAAAATTTAAAAAAAAGATATAGCACACATTCCTGGTTAAAGAATGCTTGAAATGGTTTTATGTTGATATTTATTCAATATAGAATTTAATTTGAAATAATTATTTGAAATGAGCATGAAGCGTTCAACAGAGAAGTTAGTTAAATTATTCTGACAGATTCGAATGATGTTAGAAAATATATTAATTATTTATTTTAAATGCCAGAAGTAGAGAACATTATAGTCATAACATTTGCTAAAACAATAACATCAATCCACAACTTTCCTTATGGAACAACTAACATTATTACATTATTCTCAAAAAGGTCAATTAACAAAATTACATCTCCTACAATTTATTGAATGAGCCCATAAATATTCTTTGTAATCTCTTATTAAATTACCTACCTCCCATTATACAATTAACACTAAAACAATTCCTAATCGTAACATATCACAAGAACATTTTTAACACAAATAATAATTATAAGTTAAACATTTTGTGACATTATTATCAAAAGAAAACTTTCCATGCATAATGCAAAGTTTAGCCATCATCGTAAGTTTCGTTTGTTTGCAAAGGAATTTTAAAAAAACAACAGTCGGAGAACTTATCGTCTTTGACAAAAACTAAATACCGACTTCATTCAGTAAAGTTAAAGTATCGATAGTTTTCCAAATACTAAATTGATCCTCATCAATACTAGTTACCATATCGATATCCTCTTAACAATCGATAAGTTCAACTCACTTAAATTACATCTAATTTAATGGATTACACAAATGAGCTCTTTTATGTAAAATATTTAAGTGATAGCTGAAAGAGAATTTTGAAAAGTTAAATAAAAAAAACATATTCATACCAAAAAGACGAATATTATGAAGCCAAAGAGAATTTTGATCTTACATTTTGTCTATACTAAGCCGTAGCTTCTCCTTACTTAAATATGACCAAGTCCAAGAGTGTCGACAAGTTGCCCTGTCGGCACTATATATGCAAAACAACCCACAGCACATTGGATAACGGGATATTGGGTGGAGGAAAACATATGGAACACTCGGGAAGAAAATACACATGACTACAATTGCTTCTACACTATTCTCAGAGCTCCGGGACTGTTTGAGAACATCGACGAATATCATATCATTGCAACTTGAGCTCTTTGCAACTCAAGTTCTTTGCCATAAGTTCACAACACATACAACTCTAGTGGGCGTGTCTTAAAACTTGCCGCAGCAATCAGTCAAAACTTTGTTTCAGGTATGCATAGTCGTTTTATTGTTTTTTGGCGACGTGTGGTGCACCGACGCTGGGGGTGGTGAAACGGGGTTAGCAATGCATATTTCTTCTATTCTTGTAGCCTAATGCTACACATATTTCAAATTAAAATATAATAAAAAAAATTTTACATCATTCAATTGTGCTCAGTTTATGCTCTTATTTGCCCAAAAATGAAGATTTGTGTTCTGAATTCAGGCATTCTAGAAAATGTTTAATGTGGCTGGCTAGCTTGAGCTTTCCCTATTCCATAACCTGTAGAAATCTTGAGTTCAAGCTGGCCTGCCACATTTAAAAAAATTCAATCCAACAAAATTATTCTTGTCCCATTCACTTGTGATTCGTTTGTGCTCAAATTTGCCTGAACATGAACATTTGTGTTATAAAATTAGACTTTTAAGAGAACATCTGTGTACATTCATTTTTCCAATACCTTTGCTATGCGAGCGAATCCATAGTCTTAAAAATTAGAACTAGTTTTGGTTCCTAGAAAATAGCTCTCTGTTTCTATGTCCTTAGTTATAATAATTTTAAGTGTGGGGAAACGAGATCTTGAACACTTTGGAAAAGGTCAGGAATTTATCCGCCCCTGTAAGTTGGGTGGGAATGGCTATTTCCCAAAATGTTTAAAGCAGGAAACAAAGTTTGTTTCATGTTCTTGGCAATTACTACTGACTCATCACTTTAATCTCTTTTGTAGACAGTCTTCTTTTTTGTTCTGTAGCAAGCTTAGGGGTACAGGGTAAGGGGTATTTTAAAGCTTCAATGAGACAAACAAGTTGGGAGGCAGGTGATTCATTGTGCTCTATCCATCAACAGCTATCTTTGTTAGGTTCAGCAAGTGAGAGAGCTTGAAATATTTAGATAAAAACAGAGATATATTCTATTCTACCATCTTAGATGCGTGAAAATGAGGAGGGGAGGAAATAGCTTGCCATGGTCAACCATTTATGAGTGTACAGCTCCAGAAAGGGAATGGAGATTAAGGTGATGCTAAACAGAATATTTAAGAGAAGGCAAACCTTGAGGACATTTAAGAAGTTTCGAACTTAAAGACGTCCACAACAGTGGTCACCATGACAAAGGCCCAAGTTCCATCTATTCTGTATTTTGGCGACAGGGAGGTCAGGGTTTGAACTCTGACTGGGTGTGCCAAGGTGATTTTATCTTGATTGTTTCACACTCTCGCACCACACAATTGAAGGTAGACCTAGAGTTTCGCTAAACTTGACTGTTCTCATCTCTACATGATTAGTAGAGCATTACACATATTTGAATAGCTGCAGATGTATTGGCCATGGTATTAGAAGAGGATGTAAAAACAATAGAAATCAGTAGTGTCTGTAAAATCTTGGACCCAACCTTTCCGAAAATTTATGGTTTTATTTGTATGACATATTTAAAAACAAAGACTGAAAGAAATCCAATTTCTTAACTAGAATTGTTTTATTATACCCTCTGTAAAATAACATTTAAAGCAAGGAGTCGACCTGAAATTTTATCAGTTATGGTTCCTGTTCTCTAAGCAAACATTTTAAAGGTCCCAGTTCTGGTTCTGGTTAAAGCACAATAAAGGTTCCGGTTCTTTAATAAAAAATGAATTAGCACAGCGTTTTCCTATCCATTCGGGCTATGTTATTGTACTAATTTCGATAATGGTGTTTAATGAATGAGGAAGGTTATACTTTTTTATATTTAGAGGAAAGTGTATCCGCATTTCCATGGAATGAAAGTGGAAAACCACTTTGGAAATAACACTCTGGATCAAAAGTTTGAAAGATTTAAAAAAATACTATAA
Source organism: Timema poppense (assembly GCA_902141375.1). Classification (NCBI taxonomy): domain Eukaryota; kingdom Metazoa; phylum Arthropoda; class Insecta; order Phasmatodea; family Timematidae; genus Timema; species Timema poppense. The sequence continues at coordinate 28,569 of CABFOV010000710.1, forward strand.
CATACCTTAATGACAATAGTGCATCCTTCTAATTTGCATCTTGATATGTCACCGTCAATCTCATAGTCCAAAAACTTCCAAACTGGGTTTTATTTAACACGCCCTACCACTAATATTATTTAAAGTTTAAACCACTTCTAACAACAAAAATAATCACCTCTACCCTGTACACAAGGAACACATTCACAGAGCTACTTCCTAATTTAAACTTGAGCGAAGGAATTTAAAGTTTGCATTTTGTCCCCCCTCCAGCTCACTTTTCCTTCTAATATAAGCTGATAAACCAACCACCAGATTATCAAATTTCACTTCCAAGAAGTAGACCTACTAAGTACAATAGGCTTAGACTGCTTGTCCAAAAAAGATGATTTCTTAATTTCAGTATTTCAACTTTTAAGGAATGTGGTATTATCTGCAATCCATCAAAGCTAAATAACTCTTCTTAAACCTCTATTTAAACATTAAAAAGAGAAAACAGTGAGCAATTTAATAGTCTTGACATACCTATGGAATCTAAGCTCATTATTATGTATTGCTAAGGGGTCTTAACTTTTCTAATCACCTTAGAAAAGAGGTTTCAAACAAAGTAGTAAACTAAAATATATATCAAGCCCTTTCAGAACTTACTGAGAAAGAGGAAAACACAACATTACAAAATTAAATTAAGCTAAGAAAAAAAAGTGTGCAACTTATCAAAATTATATACATTTCTGTAAAACTAGGAACCTTTAAGAACCTACAATTATTTAACGGCTCCAATTCTTCAGAATAGTGTCTTTAGTGTTCCGGTTCTGATTCCTTAAAAATAACTGTTAATTTCAGTTATCAGTTCCAGTTCCTGTTCCAGTTTGACTCCCTGATTTAAAAGTTAAAAAGGTGTTTTATTGTAGATTATTCAAAGTTAGCATAGTGGTGGTAATATAGAACCAGAAATAATAATATTTCACTTGTAAATTTTATACATATGACTTAAGATTTTTTTAAATGTATTAAAAATAGATGTGAATAGTGAACTCGAGCTTATTTTTTCAATTCAATGTCAATAGATCTTTTAAAAAGAGTGAATTATGAAAAAAATGTTTAAAATGTTATTTCAACTAGGAAGGTTTTGATTTTAGTTCAAACTCGACGAATTCTTTAATTGGTTGGTTACAATTGGTATTTATTTGATTTTTGTATACTTTTTTTAAATGGGTCCAACCTTAGTCTTGGGTCTACTAATGTTCACCTTGAGAAAGCCAATATGTCTAGAATCTAATATTGTTTGACTAAGAATGGATGTGTGTCTCAGGATTGATTATATCTGTTTATAAAGTTTGCCAGACTCTGCTCACCTCAATATCAGGAGTTTAAGTCTCAGGACTGCGAATTTTCGTCCAGCTCACTCCTACGACAAGAATTTATTTCTCAGAACTGCCAATTTTTGTCCAGCTCACCTTTATGTCACACTAATGTTTGACTTAGTACTCCATAAAATTGTTCAGCAAACCTCTAGCATGGGAATCCCTGTTTCTTGAGCGCCTATGTTTTTCCCTTTCTCTTTCTTTAGAATCACCCCTCTTTTTCTTCTTGGCAGATGAGTAATGGACTCCTCTCTCCTTGTTTTTGTGAAGTCGCTCAACCAGCCTTTTGCGAGCCAACCACCTGTATGTGAGGGTGTCTCATCCTGGGCTGGTCTGTAATGCCTGTTACACAAAAAACTTGTATTACACACAAAATACAATAAAAAAATAATCTTCCCTAATAAACAAGAATGTATAATGATACACACCCTAAGAGATAAGTAATATTTTTTTGTGACTGTCCACATCCATCCCAATTTTACGGATTTTGATTGAAAGTGTAGGATGCATTGGTTTAGTCACATGAGCACAATGCTTGTTGCACTTCATAGCAATTTAAGTAATTTACCAAATAAAGGGTTGTTCAAGGGGTTAATTTCGTTAAACATTTCAGATTTTATTTTTGCAATTGTTTATACTAAAGGGGAAAAAGGTCAGGTGTGGTCTTCCCAAAACAATTAAAAATGGATGCTGTTCATTTAACCCTTGATTAACTGCATGTTTACGTCATTAACATTTTTAGAGTTATTAATGTTTATGATTTCAGTTTCCCATTAAGTTTGACGATGGTAGAAATAATTTAAATTGGCTACTTTATAGGAAATTACTAACCAAGGTTCCACCTACCTCTCTCCTTTTTTCTTTTCGTCCCCAGTGGTAACATTCTCCACTTCATGACCCTCGTCTTGGTCAGTGTAGGAAGTCACCATGGACTTATCCAATTCTCTTATCTCATCATCTTTCTCCTTTCTGCGGATTGCTAAAAGGAGCATAAGTCATTACTTCACAATGCTATCATGCATCTCACTTACAAGCCAACTTAACTAAAAAGTATTCCACATTAAATCACCTAGTTTTAAAATATCACTCTGGCCTTCCCTTACATTTCAAATTTCCTGTTTTTTTTTTGTTTGTTTTTTTTGTAAGTACATATAAAAGTTAAAGCTAGACCTAGATTAGTTTTTTTCATAATTTTCTGTGTAAAATATCTTTGGGGCACAATCTTAAAACCCCGGGCTAGGAAGAAAGGTGGGTGTAGGAGATAAAACGATAATAGGAAGCTAGTCAAAGGAAAGGTTAAATCAAAATAACCTTCTGGTTCGTTTTCAACATCTCACTTCAATGACTGGTAAATGCTAGTTTGCCATTTTCTTTACCAAAACAGAAATTGTCATATTGAAAGCCACAAAGAAGCACACAAAAACATTCTTAATAACGTGAAAAAGAAGTAGCTAAGTCTAAAGATTGGAAGTGTAAGCTACCTCATTATCATTAAGGTATTAAATTAATGGTACAGTGTGATGTACACAACCCCTTGGACCGCCAGGTCATGGGTACAACGCATCTATCCCTCCCAAATCACTATTGCCCAGTGACGTATTTCCACTTAGCCAAATGCAGGGATCATAGAAGAAAGACACACGCAATGCTTTCATGCTTTTCCAAAATTCATTACTGTTGTGTTGTACAAAACAATCCTTTGTTATCCACTCCACACGGCTACCAACAGGTCTCGTCCACGGGGATAATTGGGCCGAGGCCGACGCACCACTCTATGGACTCAACTCGTCCGCTCACCAGTCTTGCTACAAGTTAACTCTAATCTGCCACCAACGCTTCAAACAGTACAGCCTCACACTACCCCTGCGCTGTCTGAAGGTGATTTCATCAAGCTCAATAAAAAGACTAGCTTAGTGCCACAGTATCACACAAACTTTCTTTCTTTTTTATCTTAATATAAAGACATTTAGGCCTACTAATATCCCAAAATTTGTGAAACAAACTCATTTAATACACTATTGTAGGATTACAGGAATACTCCACCAAAGATTAAAAACGAAATAATATTCACTTTTACAGAAAAAGTGAATAAGAGTGACATCACTGTTCACCAAAGAGAATAACAATCAATTTCAACTAAAGAGTGGAGATATGATTGAAATTATAAATCTCTGCCTGTGTAAAGTACCTTTAAAGTTATTTTCATGGGAACATGAGAGTGGCCATTTTATTTGTAATGTTAAACTATACCTATATACAAAACTTAATTTAAATCATTAGAGTGGATTTGGAAAAAAATATTTTTTTTCTTTTTGCCCTTCAGCCCTGAATACTAAGTTTCATTCAACCTGATCAGTAAAATGGTTTAGGATCTAGGCCAAGATACAGACAGACAAACACACACACAGAGATGGCAAAAAAACACTTTTTTGGTTTCAAAGGTCATGAAACATCAACATTAATCAATCTCTCGAGTTCGATTTCTATACCCCACAATACTTCTCTCTTTGAGGGGGTTGAGAAAGTAAAGGGGGTGTATGTGTCAAAAACAGAAAGGGCAGGTGAGAGATGGAGTGTCATAAATAATAAAAGTTAAAGTGTAAGATAGGGTTGGTTAGTGATACTTTTAAATATTTCAAAAAATATTCTTTATTTAAATAAATAAAAGGTCACTTATTAAGTCTAAAATAGTATAAAATCAAAATACATTTTCATAAATCAAGTTTTGTAAAAAAATTACACATTGCTCCATGGCACAGATCCTGTCCAATTTTTACACAAAAAATAGGCTGCACTTTAGATACATTGAAATGAAAACCAACTATAATATTGTAGTAGGTGATTGGAAACAGCACACTAAACTAGACCAATGAGGCCTCGACTAACCTGCCAGCCTATCTAAGCCAAGTAGAGATTTTTTGGCTGATGGAATTTTAAAGGAACCATCTTCTGACTGTGTCTTCTTCGTGAAGATCAATCCTCCTATTTCTTGCTTACTACCTTCTAGTCGATACAGAGCCGCATCGTCCATATCAGAACCGAGAGAGCTATTCACTATCCAGATGCATGGCTCAACCCATGCACTATAACAAAACAGCCAAGTTATAGAACACACAAAAAATCAGGAATTAAGGGAAATTTTCCCTATAATATTAAATGGAACAATAGGTCCATACAATTTTTGTAACAAATATCCATACAATACATATTCCAGAAGGTTGATATATGTGGTACTACAAATGCAGTAAAACCCCTCTCGACCCAATCCCGGTACTAGTACAAAATTCTGAATAGTCCAATCACACAGGTTTCAGGAAACAAGATAATGAGGAATAAGCTTAGTCAGATTAAAGTCAAAACATAATTATTGTAAGAAGCAGTAAAACTTATTAATATTTACATGTTGTAGCCAATAAAAATTATTACAGAATTACTGTAAAACGATATACTGCGGATGAAAAACTATATTATTACATGCTATACATCAGTCAAATGAAAGTTTTATAAAACTCATTCAATTGTAATTTAAATTTATAAAAATACGTCTCCTTGCAGACCTTTCTGTATTTTCTCACTTAATTCTAGTTTTTGCTGACCCGAACAAGTTTCGGTCTCAATTATTTCAGATTAACAAGGTTCTACTGTAAAATAAATATTCAGCATATGTAAAAGTGACCTAAGCTCCCCACCCCAAAGTATGACTCCTGCCTTAAGTAGTCATCTCCAACACCGTCAAACAACAGTAGAGTTGTACTAATGAAGTTGTGAAATTTATTATTTTTAAAACAAAACTAATATATGATGGAATAAATAACCAAGCTATCATATTTGTTAATTTTGGTTATAGTCGCATTTAAATATCATACTCTTTCAATTGAAAAATGACACTTATTAACAGAAACAATAGTGTTAAGAAATAAATATTTCTATTAAGTTAAAAATAAATTATTGGATAATAATAATATATCTACACAAATAAAGCTTTATATTGTGTATTCGGTGTACCAAAGGGCTTAAAAATATCTAGCTCTTGTAATAGCTTCAAGATGAAATTATAATAGCCAGCTAAAATTTATTTCAATAGGTAGGCCTAAATAGTTTAAAAGAATCACCAGTAAAGTTGCAGTTTTTTTGTTGCATTAAGACAAGAGAAAAATGTTTTAATATAGCCTAAGTTAAGCTGTGTGATTCATGCAATTTCCCAACAATGAATAAAAGGTGTTAAAAGCACATTAATTAAAAATATAAGTTAGTTTTCAATTTTAAAAATAAACTTTTATGTGAGATCTATGATCTTTATCAGACCGATACTTAAAATGATATAGCTATTAAGATAATTTTTATAAACTAAAACAGAAAACATAGTATTAAAAAGGAAATGGTTTCTAAGAAATACAATATGTTTAACCTTAGAATAGTATTGTTTATGTATACCATCTTGGTCCTATTACATATTTTTTTTAGGTCCAATTACATTCCTACTCTTTAAAAGTATTTCCAAAAACATTATATACAGTAGAGCATCGATTAACAAAACATCAGATATCAGAAACATCAATAATTCAAATTTATGATAATTGTACAAATATCCATGAAAACACTTCCGTATCATTCATTTACCATATAAGGTAGCAAGCTTACCTTGCATTATTGCACGATGGTAAATATATAAGATAAGGTCATAGTGTAATCCATCAAAACACTGCTACTTTTCAGGGTAGATAGTATATACTGTAAGTATGTCATGGTACTACAGAGTATAGTAAATATACTTTCATATTAATTTATTTCTATGGTGTTCACCTCAGCACCATACAAACTGCTCGATAATCTATAAAAACATATTTGGAAGGCTGGGTGAGTCAAGTAGCCGACACGACTTGGACCAACTGCTAGACAATCTCATGTATAGGAGTACATAGTGATAGAAAACCAAGCGATCAACACAAGAAAACAAACCTGTAAACAGACCAACTGCTAGACACCCAAAAACGACATGGAGCAAGTGACCGACACGAGCTGGACCATGTGATTAAAAATATGTAGCACTAAATATACAGGCTAGATATTAAAAATTTTCTCTTTGAAAAAAAAAAATCCTTTTTACTGTCGCTAATTTTACATACTATTTTAAAACTGTTGTCAAATTTCAAGTTTAAATAAAGGCCACTAAGGAATTTTTACTCTATGGTTTTCAACTCTTCCTTCATGAAAAAGTGGGAATATTTTCTTTAAATTATACCCTCCTCACCTCTAATCTATTTATATAAAAATAAGATAGTTTAAACCTGTGGACCAACACTCATTGTTCTTTAATGTTCCAACCAGCGTTGCATAATTAACTGCAACTGTTCAGTTTGTGATATTCTTTTATAGTTCAGGTGATTCTCACCTACATTTTTACTTTAGCAAACCCTACAAAAAAATGTCAAGAAGTGTGAGGTTAAGCTGACGGGTTTAGGGAAAAAATGACAAACAAGGACAATCGTGTATTGAATTAACTGTTCTGTCACTTAGCCCACTCTTAACTGGATGATATCAAAGTTTGTTGAGCAGTTGCTCTTCTCGTGTTGACCGCTTGGTTGTCTATCACTTTGTACTCCTATACATGAGCTTGTCTAACAGTTGGTCCAAGTTGTGTCGGCCACTTGGCCCACCCAGTCTTCCAAATAATTGTTTTCATTTTGTCTACTGGTTGGCTGTCTATCACATGGTCCAGCTCGTATTGATCACTTGGTCCACATCGTTTCTTCGTGTCTAGGAGTTGGCTGTCTACCACTTTATCCTCTCGTGTTGGCCACTTTGTTGTCTATCATTTTACCTGCTCCCATTCACCTCTGTATTTATTTTTACACCATCAAAATTGGTCACTATCAGGACTATGTTTTATCCGTCGCATTTTAGGCTTTTTTTAAAATTGTTATGGTACAATGTTTGGATATTTTATTTATTTTACTACGCACATTAAAGTATGTAGGCCTCGAATCGAATGACACCAAGATTTAGAAATTTTTAACACTTTTAATAAATACTTATTATTATTATTATTATTATTATTATTAGCACCGCGTCTTACTACCCGTTCGGGTTATACGCACTTACGCTAATGTGTAATGGTAGGGTGATTGTGAGATGAAATGGAGGACCTACAGTTTAACGTGGAATCCGAACCACGGTGGAGGCCTGGCATTCCCCACATTCACAAGATGTCTTGTCAGAGGTGAAGGAAGGGTTTGGTAATCAGATAAATCTGTGCCGGGACCGAGGATTGAACCCCGGCCGCCAGCACAGAAGTCTGACACCTTACCCCTAGACCACCAGGTCACCTAATGAATACTAAATCCAAACATAACTCGACTACATATTGCCTAAATTACTTTCAAAATGTAAATATTAACAATGACCTGTAACTTTCCTGTGATTGTGTGAAATGGATGGATGACACCATCCCATGATGCTTTGTATTACACTCATGATCCTATGTAGTGTGCACTAAAATGGCTATGAAAACAATATATGATCATATGTGCCACCCTTATTACATTAAATAGTTTATTTTATATATAATTATTAATTTAGTGTAATAACCTATGAAAGGTTAAGTTAAGCTGGGTTTGGAAAGTGTCATAGTAATGAAAGGTTTGGTTAAGCTGGGTTAGATAAATGTAATAATAATTAATAGGCCTTTAACTATTAGTTGTGTTATTTGCACGTCATTAATATTATGTTTAACTTCTTCTATAATTTAGTCACTATTGATCACCTACATCCAGTCAAATCACTTGAAGTTAAATTTACTACGAAATAAAGTTAAGTGTGGTCATTATAGACCATTGTTACACCTTCGTACAGACAGTAAATTCTGTTTGGGGTTTGGTGTAATGTGTCCAACTAATTCTAGAACCATTGCTTAGGTGAGTGGAACATTTTCTTAATCAATTCAGGTTTTTTTTAAGTGTTAAAATTGATTATAAGTGATTTTATGTTTAGAATAATGTACTGTAGCCCTACCACTGATATCAATATTTTGGATATTTTAAGAAAGAAATGGCCGAGAATGGGATAGATAAAGTGTAATAAACCCATTGACTTCCGCCCTTTAAGTTTATGACAACCCAATTTTCAAGTGTTTTCATGTGCCTTTGGGCTGACTATTCAGACACAGCCTAAAGGCCCAGACACAGACTCCGTATGTCCATGGTCCGTACTCCGTGCTCCTGGTCCACAAGCAATTCTACTTGCGATTACAGTCTCAATATCCGTAATCACGTGACCGTTTCAACCAATGAGATAGTAAGAGACTTCATCCAATCAAAAAATTCAGAAGAAAATAGTCTACAGCACGGAGCGTGCGTCAAGCAGTCAGCTAATCAAAGAAAAAGAAACCAAAAACAACTTTGTTGAGAAAACTTCCAGTATTTATATTAGAATATAGGTTAGGAACAATCACAAGAAATATATTTATAACTTTTTTCTAACTATCAAACTTAAAATAATAAGTGTTTGCAATAGCCTGAAAATGCTAAACAGATGTAGGCCTACCAATATTTTGGATGGAATCTTAATAGTATCCATAATTTATCAATTGCAAAAAATTAAATGACACTAGTAAAAATAATAAACCAAATACGGGTGTTGAACCTACAAAAGCAAAGCCAATATTTCTGATAACTTGGTATTTCTCAGAAATCACTTTCCTAGAAGCCGCTCTTCCCGAGGTGTTAGATTTTTAGAAAAATGTTTCTGAAATAGGTCCGCGTGTAGCCATCTTTTCTTTTTGTATATGATTCCATAGCGACGGATTCTATCACTGCTATTCTTTATTTATTTCAAGGTGCATGCGCATATTTACCGAGCTGTGATTGGTAGTCCGTATAAACGAGTCCGTAGAAAGTTAAAGTTGGGCAACTTCTACGGAGTAAGGACTTACGGATAGGGACTCTGTGGCTAGAGCAATAGAATATTGTATCATCGATTTCTTACGGACCACGGACCTACGAATACGGAGTCTGTGTCTGGGCCTTAACTCTATAACAGTGTCTTTTACTCCAAGAAAATGAACAAATTAAAAGATCCTAATATATTTGTTATTCAAAAAATAATGCATATTAATTCAATCCTTTATCAAAGATGTCAAATGTGAATAAGCTGTAATATGCTTAAAAATAAGCCAAGTGAGTGAATAATAATTAGCTAAATTGTATATAAATAAGTAGTAGGCTTTATTATATATTTATTTTGTAAATAGCTGTTGACTAACGTAAATAATATGAGACAAATCTTATTGAAAGTAACTAGCCTTCTTTGAATGTTTAAACAAAATAAGATAAATTACTTAATAAAAAATACACTTACGATACAGAAAATAAAGTGAAGTCTTGAAAATTACATAATTGTTTTCACCAGTGTTTTGAAAATAGATAGTGACACCAACAAAAATAAATATCTTCTTAAAGGAGCAAATAGTCTTGGATGAAGATAAAACATTTTAGCTTTGTAGCATGCTTGTGTTTTTAAAAGGTTGTAGGTAGATAATTTAATATGCATCGCAAAGAAGCATTTTTAACTATTGCGAATGGAATACTAAGACAATATAAATATCTTTTAAAAAAAAATACATTATGAAAGGTTTTATATGCTATACTATTGAGAATAAGGAAGCCATAAGGAAATTAAAGAATAATTAAAAAGAGAATTATTAATTTCGATGGAATTAATAGAAGTGAATGGGAATAAAATATTTTTGTCATTATATAATATTATTGGTGCAATAATAAACTCTTTTCATTACTGGGGATTAAGTTTTTTAGATCAATTTAACAGATTATTAGCCTTACATAGATCTTGGATTTTTTTTAAATATGAGAAAACATGCTTATGTGGCCGCGTGATCTAACGCGTTACTCTCGCAGTAGACTAGACTGCTGATGAAGGGGAGATTGAGGTTCGAGTTTCAGTAGGGTGAACTGAGGGTGGTTTTTCCAAGGTGGTTTTCCACTCTTCCTCCACGCAAATGTGGGTACACTTCTTATTAATTTGATATAATGTATATTACCATTAGTGTAATTACTAGTACCGGTTTATAAGCATATAACCCGAACTGGTATTAAGACGTGGTGCTAAAACATAATAAAAAACTATAAATAAAAAATGAAAATACAATAAACTGTTATTGAATTTATTTCAAAAAGACATAATTCCAACGAAAGGCAAAAATGGTTCATTATTTTAGTTTATTTCGAAATACATAAATAATCGGTTAGATTTATTCAAATAGTGTTTGAAGGAAATTCTTGGTAACGTTTGTGTGAGAAATAAAGTAGGTAGGTGACTGTTACATTTGAGATTCGCAATAGTCTCCAACAGCCTTGCCCCTCAATGTTATTTTTTGTTTGTTTTTTTCACTTTGCACTTGGATATTCAACTAGGGCCTTAAAGAGAACACTGGGCTCTGACATTAAATCAAGCCTGCCCTTAAAGGGCATGCAAATGGTGTGACTGAATAGGGCCCCACGATTTCTTAGGTGACAGAGGGGGGGAAAAACAAATTGAGGTGGGACATTTTTAAATATATATAAGACCAAGTACATAACTATGTGTTTAAACCCTGTAATCATATGGATAAATATACGTTTTGAAGAAATTGACAAATATAAATGCTTGGGAATTGTGCTAACAGACAAGAATTAAATTCAAGAGAAGGTCAAAATATAGTTCATGCAGGCGATGTTTGTTATTATTTAGTTTGTAAGCTGTTATCATTGTAACAATACAATGCTTCGTATTGTACGATTACTACCCCACCCAACCTGATATTACACGTTCGAGTCGCTTAAAAGCATACTACCCGCTCCCCAGAATAACCTCGAGGAAACCTACAATAGTATTCTTCACTATTGTAGCCCAATGTAGCCCCAACAATCACACAAAAATCAGCATTCTTAAATATCCATTATAAACCATCTACTAAATAATTGTTCCACACGTACCTTCCGATCGTCAAGCTGGCCTCGCTACGACGCTGCCGAGTCAAAACCGCCAATGCAAAAGAGTGGGGCGACTACGACTTGAGAAGTACGTGTTCAACGATCTACCCGGCCCGAAAATTACGTTAACACTAGCCAATGTTTTCCAAGAGTCCAGTCACCAAATCAACAAACCCTGTTCTGCCTCCTGGCGGAGGGATAAGGAAACCCTCGCCAAACATTGGATGCTTCTACACTGGTCAAAGAGATGTATTACTGCATTGCGACAATCACACATCCAATCAGCGAACAGGAAAACTTGTGAAGTTGCATCATAGTGACGAAATGGACTGTTACTGCGTAACTGACTAGTATGTGTAGCCCCCCCCTTTGTTCCTGTTTTCTAGACTCAATATAAAGAGGAATGTAGATTGTAAGTATGTATCATAACTAAAGAACGTTTGGTAGCATTACTGTATCATTACTATTGAACGTTAGAGATGTAGCGTGTTAGGAAATAACGTTTAATAGATGTAACATTACTATATCACTACTATTGAACGTTAGAGATGTAGCGTGTTAGGAAAGAACCTTTGGTAGAGGTATCATTGTCTAAGAACGTTTGATAGAAGTATATCGTTAGGAAAGAACGTTTGATATGGATAGTATTATCAAAGATGGTTTGATATGTAGAGCATTATCAAAGATGGTTTGAGATAGGTAGCATTAGGAAAGAACATTTGATATGTAGAACATTAGGAAAGAACGTTTAACTTTATTTAAATTATGTTTGTAACACAGCTTTATTGAGGTCATGAATGAAGGACCAATATTAGTTTGTTGAATGTCTAGTCAACGCCAGGGGAAAATTGCGTCTGACTTTGTATCTTTTATTTTTACATTGCTAACCTTATTTTGGGATCACTTGGATCAAACTTTAATGTGAACTGTTAAATCATTGAGTTAACGTAAATGGAAGTTATTTCGTTCGAAATGTCAATGTAATATTTGTATAACTTATTCTTTATTTGCGTCTTGAAATACCTTAAGTCCTGTTTTGGCTTAAGTGTAACTAGCCATAACCCAATTATGAAAGACCTTAAGTCCAGTTTCCCTTGTGAATGTTCAGCGCGAATAATGCAATGTTTTCTTTTATAGTAGTAGCTATAGGATGTTTTGAATTAAGGCCATTTTTCCCGTGTTTGTTTCCTGCTTTGTGCAAATTAAAGTATTCTTCATTTAAACTCTGCTCTTTTACCTGTTTTCATTTATATATGTACGTTACATCCTTCCTATCCAATAGTTTTAGGGGCCTTACCTATAGGATCGGCGGAGGATGTAGTATCATCTCGTCTTTTGTCTCTAAATACTAAACTAAGAATCTACCAAACTATAATGCTAACCGTTGTTCTTTACGGATGAAAAGCATTGTCTCTCACTTTTTACCAAGAGAATGAATTGAGATAATTTTTTAGAACAAAGTGCTTAGGAATATACTTGGCCTAAGAGGAACAAACAGGAGCGAGGATAAAGTTGCATTATGAATAGCTAAATGGTTTGTAAGCATCCCCAAACATAATATTAAGTACAATTAAGACGATGGTCTGACATATTAGCTCAGTCGGTAGCAGTGCGTCTGCCTATCAAGCTAAGGATGCAAAGTTCATTTCCTTTAATGGCTGAAAAATATATACCATAGATGAAACGTGGGTTTTCCCTTTCAGAATGATGAACTAATGGCTAGGGGCTGGATGCTGTGTTTTTCCTAGTTTCAAGTTAATTTTTAAGTCGTGTGCTGAAATAATCAGTCGATTCAGAAAGGTCACGTCCAAAAAAATAGGACATTTTGACACTTAATTTATACAGAAGACAGTGAAAAATTAGTATTGAGACTCTATTACCACTTGAATACAGTGAAACACCGATAACATGTTCTAATTAAAAACAAAGGAGGATGGCCAACACGTCTATGCACACCCGAGGGTTGACAACGACACTAGAAGATGTATTCAACAATAGGTACACGCTGAGAGTAGAGAAATACCAGTATCAGTCATTTGTCAGCATCTACGAGAGAGAGATATACACGTCTACAAATGGTAACGACCACCAATTACATTATGTATGGCTTCAGTTAAGGCCATGGAGGTAGAGGTTGGCCTACTGACCGTTTTAGATGGATTGGCTAGTTAGTTAAAAAATGTAAGGGTAGAAAATGAGAATCTTAGAACAGCTCAGGCTAATATCAATGACACAGAGTGACTTCCTTTAACTTGCATCAGGAACTTTTCTCTAAAATCCCAGTGTTTTACAATATATAGGAATATAGTTTTTTTTAATAGAATATATATCAGCTATATTAAGTTGTATCAACAGTTAACGCCAGGCATTAACTACATTTAAGAGGCGAAGCACTGGATTTAGTTATTTCTGACACTACTTTCATAAACGTGAGTACTTTAGAAGATCTAAAAAAAATTATTAGATTGTGGATTTAAAAGGAAACATACTTACTAGCCGATTCTTTAGTGAGAAAATCACTAAAATTTGATTTAACCAGAGAGAAACAGTTGAAGAAAAACCTTAAACGTTTAACGAAGCCATATAAGCTGCGATAGACATTGTGGTATGAAATTTCTATAATAGTTGGTAAATATCATAATGATTGTATTTAGATGTGGAGGGAAGCCAGGTTTGACCTTTGAGGTAGGTGAGAGGTCAAATACAATTTGGCCACTACTCCTCCAGGCCTAATGTTTAAATTTGCTTAGCTTAGGAAGCATACAGTGCAGAAATGCATTTAAGATGTCATTTACAAATAATTTAATGATGTCCATTCATTTGGGGACCTTTAGAGATCTCCATAATTCTAGGAATTGCTATTAGGTCAAGGCCAAAGGTCAATATTTACATAAATAAACATGAATATCTTGTATAAAGTATTTATTTATAATGACGTGAAGTATATATAATGAACAAATATATGTATGTGTAACAGATGTAATGAACAAAATTAACAATCTCCAGAATATAAGCACAGTCCAGTGCACTTGAATGCAGCTTTGGCACACCGCAGCGTCCATTGCACAATTTCTTACAGCCACAGTGGATCAATTCATGGCACGGATCTGATGCTTTAGGGAAAGCGGTCCAAAGAGGCTGCCACCCAGTTGTATCCTTTGTCCAGCCCCAGTCAAAAGGCTCTGGCAGATCTGGATCCATGACCAATACATGGTTCCAACAGTTAGCTTGGTAGCAAGCACGCTTGATGTGCTGTTTGAGTGTTGCCTGGGTTGGAGGAATGTTTTCTATTTCTCTAGACTTCTGTTTGAAGAGCTGCTTTCTGGCACCATTAACATCTATGATTTCATTGTTTTGGTCATACATCAGCACAACAAATTGCTCCAGCAAAAGCATTGACTCCTTACTGATCTCACTTGGCATGGATAGTTCATAGAAAGCATCATTCAACTTTGGGAAAGACTTCCAAGTATCCCAGGCCGTCTTCTTTCCTCTACAGGTGAATGAGGGTACAGTATCACATCCGGTGAAAGCATGACAGAGTTGGGGTCATTGTGGCTACAATTTCGTGAATACCTATATATCAAAGTTTGAACCGATACCAAAGGCAATTCACTACTCATTTGGAGCTAATTTGCTGAATGAATACACAGCCAGTACAACTACATCAGCGTCGACGGTACGTATGGTCACCTTCTTACACATCATCTGCCAAATCCAAAAATATACCGAGTATCTGCCTCCTCTTACGAACATGGAGCTAGATGGGCTAAGTATGACTCAACAGGAAAGCATAGGACTCCACTTCCATATGCTGCATAAAGTTCCTTGCCCTCTGATAAAATCCATGGCATCGCTGTCATGAGAACAGGCTATCTTAATTGCTGGTCCAATGAACTTCTCAAAAGTTATGAGTGTGTAGGAGTGCCCTCAGATCGGGAATCGCAGAAATCAATCTATTCTTTAGTCTGGTTGTGTGAATACGTTTCTCGATAGGCTGACTTAGCTGCTCCAGTCTTACCTTTTACATCTGAGCGATATCTACCAGTTTGAAGACAGAAGCAATGTCCTCATCACTATCCATGTCTTATAAGAATACCACCAGCTCAGAAAAGGCTATATCATGAAGGCAAGAATTATCTCCGTCATTGCCTTTGGGTGCATCCAGTCTGGTTCTTTTGTACAATGAACTCAGATAGTATAGATGATACTCTGCCTCAATGGCCATAATATCTTCTACTGCAAGCTTGGCCAACAAAGCAGTGTCCTCCAGATCAAGGGCTCACCTACACACATTTGAGTCTGACTAGCTTCATGTAGGTCTGAAGAGCCATCAGGATCATTGTATAAAAAAGCAAATAGGCTTGTGGACTCTGAATGGCTGTGAGCAGATAACGTGTTCATATTAGAGGTTCTTGGTTGACACGGTTAACTTGTAGTTAGTTCTCTGTGATTTTGCTCCTCAATCACCTTTTGGTTAATTTCTGCCAGCATTTCTTGTACCACTGAGATTTGTGTGCCTTAAGAGTGAATTCTGAGCCATCCCCGTGATCCAGTCGTTCCAAGTTCAGATTCATTGACTTATATTGAAGGGTCTGGAACCGGAGAAGGTCTTCCACCAACGGGCTGTTTAGTTGATCTGAGTGGATACGCTAGTTATTCATCGGTTACTACTTGGCAAAGGATACAAATTTTCCAATTAGTTCTTGGGGATGGTTTGGATCGCTTGGATGTAAAAGGTTGGGTAGGGTCTACCAGGATGTATTGCTTCGACATGTTAGCGAGTAAAACAGAACTTTATCATTAATACAGGAAAGGGGATTCTGAAACACAAAAACAAACATAACCACCATTTACCATACAGCATTGTGCATATACAACATACAAAAATATATTTTTTTATCTAAGGATTCTGAAATTGGCGATAATTCGCTAAAGTCTATAAATTAACAAGTAAACATTATCTAAAGACCTCTAAAATGTCACCGAATGAAAGGGCATCCCAAGATTTTTTGTAAATAACACCTTAAATGGCTTTCTACAATATATGCTTCCTAAGATAAGCATATTTAGAGATAAGGCCAGTTAGAGAGGCGGCCATCTTGAAATTGACTTATCATCCTCAGAGGTCAAATCGGACTTCCATCCTCATCTATATATAGTCACTATGGTATATACTAACTATGGTAGAAATTTCATACGTTTATCATAAAATGCACAATTGGTTTGGTCAGCAGATCTACTACCTATCCTCGTGCGATTCACTTTGTAGAACGTAACACCAATTCGAGTAACGATGAAATATTCGGTTTAGATTATCTGGCAATTACTTAGAAATAATCGATATATCAAAACAGAGGCTAAAGTCAAGACCTAAAATATATACCCTGGATGTAATATCTGAAAATAAAACCACAGAGACAAATATATAACTGTATATAGATATGTGGGTAAACTCTCCTGATCTATTGTAAATGTTCACGATTTTATCCGCGTCCGGATATACGTATTTAATCACAATAGATTGGGTTGAGGTGAGGAAGGTAACTTTAGAGCAAATATAGCTGGATTATAATGGAATTTTACGTTTTTTTACATCCATTACTGTTTCCAGCAGGTGGCCTGGGTAAGTTTTTTTAAAATCCAAGCCATATATTTTCCAGTACCGGCTTGCTAGGCTTGTTATAGCTAATATGCCTTATAATATAACATTAATACAAGGGCGGGTACAGCATCCAGTCCCCAGTCGTTAATTTATCAATGTGAAAGGGTAAACCAACATTTTACCAATTATAATTTTTTCGGCGATACCGGGAGCTGAACTCGGGACTCTTATCTCACTAAACATACAAGCTACGGACTGAGCTAAGATGTAGGATTTTATAATGGAGTGAGATTGGGAAACCATTCAGGAAAAAATACCCTCAGTACACCCAGTCAGGATTTGAGCTCCGACCTCTCTGTCACCGACAAAAAAGACTAGATGAGCTTGACATCTAGTCAACGTAACCAAAGCTGTAGGCTGCTGGTTATGTCGATTCAAACTAAACATTTAAATCTATAAGTTAGTTATATTTATTTTATGAATCAATTTTATTGGGTAAATAATGCTTTTATTTTTATTAACTGAACTGGAAGTTTTATTTAAAAAATAAAATGTTTTAATTTTATATTTTATACAGTGATAGCAATCTTGAAAAGAAAAAGGGTAAACGCGTTTTAAATTAATCCATAACTCTTATAAATAGTTTCAATTAATTATAATATAAAATATTTTAAATCTGTGTTTGTTGCAAACTACTTTAAGAAAATACAAAGTCATTCTGATTGTATGAAGAAATACTTCTTTCTATATCTTGTTGTTTATTTCATCAGGGTATTTTTAAACCTTGGGAGTAACAAATTAGGGTAGGCGGGCCCCATAAAAGGGATGAAGGCCCTAACGAGCGAGTGTCGCATTGATGTATTAGGTTAGTGTTTGAATGATGACGGGAGGAGGTGGGTGTGTGACTCCTTAGACATCTGTCCACAACACCCCAGTCCTAGCCGCGAGTTAGCTGTCAGCACAACCTCAACATTATCTAGAGGAGTGTTGATTGGCCAGTGGCGCACCCAAAAAGTTTATTCGGGGAAATGGGGAGCATCTAATGTGAATGAGTTATTATTTCTATACTTGAATATTAAGATGTAAGTCTGATCTTAAAATGTAGCTTATGCATTAATCATGTATTCCGTTCTCCCTTTATATTATAGTACTAAGTCATTATGTTTTCTCTTATAGTAATTATTATTTCTGAGAGAGTATTATGAGGGGAAGGAGGTGTTTTTTCTACCTTTTGGTGAGACAATGGTGTTTCACAGCCTGTGGCCCGTGAATCACCACCAGTACGTGAAAGGGCGTCACACAAAATTATATGAGGGTTGAGGTAGCGAATTTCCCAACTCTACGTGTTCCGAAATTAGAAAATAATTCCCAGGTGACCAGTGTTAGTACATGGGCAACGTTAAGAACAATGCCATACCCAGTTAACAAGGGTGTCGAGAGATTCTCCCCCGGGAAAATAGTAAAATGTGAGGCAATAATTGGTCCTTGAATCGAAGTTTTAGGCAATTTTACCTATTTTAAAATGTATTTGTTAGTGATGGCTTTTCAAGTTTCAGGTGTTATTTATTTTGACATGTACCATCATTGCGTGTAGGAAAACCAACAAGTTTTGGCTCGTAGATTCCAGGCTTTATCAAATGATCAACTTAAAGCATTACCTGACCTTCCTAAGGCTAGTAGTGGTAGTAGTAGTAGTAGTAGTAGTAGCCTTCAAACTAGTAGGCTGTGACAACGGTGCTACTATCCAACTTGATTAACTATATGGATAAGATAGCTAGGCTATCAATTAAGGTCTTAGCTACAGCTAAATATCATATTCTTTAAATTTAAAAATGAAACCCTGAACACGGGAATCGAACCTAAGGTGCAAAACCCCCCTTCCTTTGACTAAGAATCAATTTTGTTTCTAAACCATTCCCGTTAAGTTTTACTTTGATTCATTAGTTGGTTAAACAAATATATAGGCTATTCATGGGCAAGTCACAACAACCCTATTAACCTCAAATACATGTTTTTGATATTATTTGTTTGTTGGTGTGCTCATGTGTAAAATAAAACTGAACCTAAACACGTAATAAATTCTTTCATCATTTAAAAACTGCTAGCTATTTTACACAGGTTACAAATACAAAAATCTACAAATGAAAAGTCGACCAAATATATAAATAGATATTGTTCGTAAATAAAGCCTAGAATATAGATCTGACCCAAATAAGTCCTTCGTGGTAAGATTTGGGATTGACCCTCAAGCCTTGTGACTTGCTCGTCCTTTATTGGGGAACAAACAATTTTTATGTCGAGTGAGATCCACCGATCTAGAGAGTTAGCCGAGACAAGTTCCTAAAACCACCAGACTAACTTAAATTATTCCAGCCTATTCATATTTATAAGCTTAGAGCTCCTGATTTATGTATAAATGGACAGCTAAAAAGTCTTTCTTCCTATCAAAATCTTACTTCTAGACATCCATTTCTGCAAAAACCGGTGTGTTTATCGGTCTAAATAATTATAATGACAAATTTGTTTTAAGCTAGCAAAATCTTATTTCAAAATAAATACACACAATTACACAAAACGAAACATTATAATTGTATACATGTTAGCTTTTTAAATTATAGAAATGTAAACATTTTCCATAACATGTAGTGAAACTTCTTTTTTGGCTGTTTGTTTTATTAATCTAGTTTTATAAAATATTAGCATAGGTACCAAGGAAAAGCTTTTCTTTGCTTCAAATAGACAGAAAAATTATCTTCATTTTATTTCTTACATCCTAGTTTTTAATAGATGTAAAAGAATTTAATCAAAAATTTAAAATTCCACCTTTGCGGCTCACATGTTTGTGTACAGAGGCTATTCCTTTTAAAATTTCAGTCTTCTGCATGAGAGAGATATCGCTCAATGCTCATTAGAGGCAGACAAACAAACTTTTCATTTTGTTAATATAGATTTGAATTTAAATATTTTTAAAGGTTTTCTTTTACTTTTTTTGAGAGGATAATTTTGTAATGCAAATAATAGATCGATGAAAAATAAACAAAACTAATAATTTTAGCAAAAGTAATAAGTAAAACTGTAGGTTTACATTGAAATAGTTTACATTCAATTTAGCTTTTCCTAAATTTAAATACCAGTATTATTTAACGGATTGGTGGGATAATGTATTAATTTTCTTGATTCAATCCATCTATAAGCTGACTTCAGAAATAAATATTTTATATAATATAGTCTTATTTTCTCATCCCAGCAGTGGCAGATTAAACATTTTTGCGCCCTTCGGCACAGTTATAATATGCGCCCCCTCTCCCCCCACTTTTTTTTTTCCAGGGTTATAGGAGGTTTGGGAGGAAAGAGATGTTGGTGGGTGGGGGTGAAGGGGGGATTGGAAGTTAGTATTTAAGAAAAGATTTCTTTAAAAGAAAATCAGGCATTTACACGTCATAAACGTAATTAACTAATTATTAAAAATAATGTTATCAAAAATATGCCACCCCTAGGCCCGTGCCTGGTGGGCCTATAGTGTAAATCCGCTTCTGCATCCCACACCAATCCCCCAACCGTATCTATTTGCACACCTTAATCAAACCTATTTTCAAACGCTTCTAAAACATTTTGGTCGTGTATTTATAGTATAGCCCTCAGTGTTGGTAGAATTGGAATGCAAATCTTGTAAATGTTTGATGATATCATGTTTTCTAAGTAGACCTGGGACCAAGCTATATATTGTTCAAAACTTTTGATGAACTACCATATTATTTTAAAATCTACAAGTTTGCAAAGATACAAAATAAACTGTCACAGTATTAACACCTTCTTCAGTGACCGCATGGTCTAAGGCGTCACTCTTGTGTTAGACTAAGCTGCCGATAACAGAGAGATCGGGGATCGAATCCCGGCTCAAGTATACTGAGGTGTTTTTTTTTCCAAAATGGTTTTTCACTTTCCCTCCACACAAAAGTGGGTGCACTTCCTCTATATTCAAACTTCCTAAATGTTACATACGAGCGATATTTTTGATCGTAATATAGTAAAACTGTCCTTACTACTCTAAGTCATTTTTGGTAAAATGCAAAAAACTTCTACCATGTTTATTAATTGACATTATTTAATGGTGTTTTTCTGGTGTTGACCACATTTAGTCATCATTAAAAAAACCTCATTTGGAAAATATCTGCCATAAGATTCCTTAAAAATGTATATAATATTTTTTATAAGGAGAGTTTTGAAAATATACATACTGGAAAAGGGAAGGTTTGAAAGAGAATTGGGTTATGTTAGATTTGGGTAGAATTACTGGATTAGGCTATTTTCAAACTAAGCTTTTATTCTTAATTTGAAAATGAAACCATAATAATGTTAGCCCCAATTCGTTGTGATTTATGGTTCAAGCATAGTAGGTAGTGTATATTATATCTCGATCGGTGGTAAATATTATCTATCCCGGCGAAAACATAACTGGGTAAGGCATTTAAACGCATGCTTTCTGTGAGTGCAAACTATGTGTAAGGCTACCCACAACACTAAAAATATTAAAATTTTATTCATTATTTTTAGGGTCTCTATGTTTGTATATTCAGATTAATACAGATAATTTAACCTTATTTCCTCGTATTTCATTAGTGCAACTTTCTGTGTTTACTCTAATATATATGTGCTTTTAAATAAAGAAATGTATTATTTATTTGGGACTCATGTTAAGTTTTGTGCCCTTTATCACATAATTTGAATGTACAAATTTTATTTGTATTATGAAGTTCGTGAGCAAAAGAGAAGTGTCACGAAGAGATGAGAATGTAGGTTTCACAACATGGTTGCTAATACGATTTATTTGAAAAACATAATCTGAATCGAACTGAGAACACATTTCATGCCCAGGCTGTTATTTTCCAATTAAATAATATTTTATTCTGAGATTAGGGTGCTGCTGGGGCTTTTAATTCTTAAGTGATTATTTAATAATGTGTCTGTAACAGTTTGATATAAAATTAATATAGTCACTATTTGTATTGCCACACAATATGAGATATGAATGCTTGGAATATTTGAGAATCCCGGGAGGAGGTACGTATTTTAGGCGTAGTTGACAAATTAGTAAAATTACTCTGGAGTTACTTCATTTAAGACGTCTTCCAAGATCGTCCCGTTGAGGCTGAACTATAGAGTTGTCAAAGAAAAATTAATATTATTATTATTAGCACCGCGTCTTACTACCCGTTCGGGTTATACGCACTTACGCTAATGTGTAATGGTAGGGTGATCGTGAGATGAAATGAAGGACCTACAGCTTAACGTGGAATCCGAACCACGGTGGAGGCCTGGCATTCCTCACATTCACAAGATGTCTTGTCAGAGGTGAAGGAAGGGTTTGGTAATCAGATAAATCTTTGCCGGGACCGAGGATTGAACCCCGGCCGCCAGCATAGAAGTCTGACACCTTACCCCTAGACCGCCAGGTCACCCGTCAAAGAAAAAGAGAGCGCTGTTGGAATCTTTCGACTTTATTTTGGCGTGAACCATATTTTGAAATAACGCATCGTAGAATTAAATATTGCGTTAGAGTTGAGCGTCTGCGCAGAAATTTCTTGCCTACCGAGGTGCAACCTCCCCCCCCTCCCTCCCTTGACTATTCACTCAAAAATCTCTATGGTGTTGGCGCAAAATCGAGCGATACAATTCTCTAAACAAGGACGAAAACAATGAACGTGTGTATACACTCGTACATTTTGTAGTAACTAATTCATCGTTTATTTCGTGATATCTTCCATCATTATTTCAGTACAAGTATATATGAGTCGGTGAATTTCATAACTGTCCCTACCCGAAATTCAAAAAATTGAGTTAACAGTGGATTACGATTCAGTTGGCATACCTGCAGCTAGAAATGTCCTTGAAATATTTCAAAACCTTTCTAATCCTTTATTTATTTAGTGTTAAAATATGAGGTATGTTTCAAAAATGTTCTTATCCATGAAAGTTTTTTCAATAAAACTTTCCCTATCTAGCTTAAAAATTATTTGTCACGACTTCCCTTTTCCTGCATTAGTCTTTGTTTGATTACAACTGTGTTTTCAAAACTGTCCTCGTCCAGAGTTTGCATTATCTCATCTCGTTTACTGTGACACTGCTGTTTCCGTAAACGGAGTGATTGATAATAACATTAACGTACCTTGATCTTTCTGGATTATATACATATTACTTTAATTTCTATCTTAGGAATATCACACTATCGTGTCCAAAATCTGTGCCGAAAACATCTTGCAACTGGAGCTTACTCTATGGAATGCAAAGGAGAAGACAGGCACAACCGTAGATATTCAATCAGCTATAAAGTAAGCAAAATCGCCGCGTTTTAACCGTAGTGTAGAATCGGCCTTACTAGACGTTCGGGTTGTACGCTCCAAAGTTGTAAAGATAGGATAAATAAAACAATGGCTCAGCGTTAAATTTATATGTATTACATTTTCCGTGCTTTCTTTCCTCCCATGTCTATTAAATAGTAGTGGGCGATTTTTCCTTAAATTATTTTCTTGGACTTTAGTTTTCAGCTTTCATTTTGTATATATAAATTTGTATAAAATTTAATCTTTTATAACTTTGTACTCCATTATTCTCGTAGAGTGATGACTAACATGATAAAAGAATAGGGGGAAAATTTGACCCGGATTTTACAAGACAGTTCGAGCTTTCGATGATTTGTACCATATCAGTCCAATCAAGCGCCACGGATTTTAAAAACTATCCTCTTTTAGGATGCAAGCTTTATTTATTTATTTTTTTTTCCTCACAGAATCGGCTACGTGAACAATGGGATATTCACAAAATGCAATTTTGTTCATTTCTGTGAAGAGTTTAAAAAGGAAATTGAATTGAATAGTTTAAAAAAAATTCATATGATTCATACATTCAATTTAATTAAAATTCCTAAATATATTTAAATTATATTAATTGCATCTAAAACTGTATATCTTGCCCAAGATTTAAATACATACCGGTACTGTGATTATTTATTTATAGCTAAAGAAAATTAAAAATGTTAAAATTACACTTAGGTTGAGTTTTTTTTCTATCTTGGATTGGCGTGATTAGGAAAAGGTCCACCTTTTTCCAAGAGAGTGTACTTAACGCAACTTAGGTGACTGAGAATTTTTATTAAGCTATGTATACAAGCATCATATCCCCAATATCTTAAGCAAAAATCATCTCTCTTGTAATTATATATTTTATGATAGTCTCATAATCATTATCGTGAATGGTGGCACAGCCCTTCACCTAAGAACGCTCTATCCTGTGCACCTGTGTTGGGTGTCAATGTGTTGTAAAAGCGTCAGTTTTTTTCAATAACACGCCCTATTACTCTTGTCAAGGGTGAAGTAATATTTATTCGCAGGGGGTTGACCCCTGGCTAAGGTCGCATTCCATAATGGAGTTGACCAGGCAGGAAGAAGACATTTTGATCTCTCTCTACCACTCACAAGGGGTGGGGGCGGGGGGTTGCTATTCTATACTCCCTTCTGCTCCACTCAGAACTCAACTGTAGGAACCTACATTTTTCTAGAAGACCCACAGGAAACGAGCAGGCTTGTTTTTGTCGTAATATATAGCACATCCTTTAAACTAGGCTAGAGATTTATTTTCACCACATATATTTAACAAAATTGAACAAGTTCATGTTAATAGTCGATATCTAATTTGGTATATATATTGAACATCTAACCACTCTCAGATTATTTTATATCATTACTACAATATTTATCTTACAATTAATTAAAAGCATTAATTCCTATAAGATAGCTCAACATTTATTATTTAGTTTCGTGCTGTGTCTTACTACTCATTTGGCTTCTACGCATATTTACTTACGGGTACACGTCAATTGACCTCAAGTAACTTGTCATACGCTTGAGGTCAAATTACTTTAGGCCAACTGACTTAATCCTAAGTTAATATTTAGGCTAAATGACTTTAGGCTAAATTACTTTGGGTCAACTGACTTTTAGAAAATTTATCAACCTCAATTTTATTACTCAAAATTCATTTTATTTAGACCAAATTACTTTAGGTCAACTTACACTTAGTGAAATTAGTTACTAAGCCAAATGACTTTAAGGCCAAGTGACTTTGGGCTAGATGATTTTAGAATCAACTGACTTTCTATGAAGTTAATTCTTAAGCCAACTGACTTTTCACTAAATTAATTTAGGTAATTTATTTAAGATAGTTTTATGTTGTCTTCGGAAACATTCATTTTAATTTGTTGTGATGTTACTAGATGACGGGGTGATTCATATTTAATAAAATTGTATTTTCTATAGCTTATACACACCTCTGGTCTTCTTTGAAACTACTACTGACCAAGGTCTAAGAGATATGTGTATGCCTACTCTTTAATTCCGGTGATCATTAATTGAAACTAAAAATCGCTATTATAGTTGCAAATCCAAAGCTGTAGAGAAATTAGAACCATAAGTTTTCATTTTATGGTTTCAGATATTGACTAAAATAAAAACAATATTAAAATGGTAACATGTTTGATAGATTATTACTTATAGACAAACAAACAAATAAAAAACAAAATGACTTTTCTTATAACATTCATGTCAAATACAATAATGGTTTGTGTATGAATGTATAGCCATCCAAATCTGTTTTGAAATGCGCTCAGAACATTTTGAAGGGGAGGGGTGGGTGTGAGGAGGTGACATTATAAATATTGTGCCATACATAAATGGCAAACATATTGTTATAAATAAAACTAATCAAATGTTTGGAACAACAAGGCATCAGTATTAATAGCTAACTCACTACAACTCAGGAGCTTCGTGTTTGAACCCTGCTGGGTGACTTTTTGGATAGTTTGTCTGAATATTAAGACTAGTATTGTTTATAAAATACATATATCTTTAATATTTTTAGATAAAAAAATTATAGTTAAAAATAGTATCTAATTGCCAACCCACCCTCACCCACCCCATAGTGACATTGCTGAACGCCTGTGCGGTAATTTCTAGTTTAACTACTTGCTAATGTTCATGAAATACAGACTCAAATATTAACATGAACAAATTCTTCAATATAACCATGGTGAAATCGCTTTGTTTAAGAACTGCTCTACAAAGATGTTTAACGTCACCAGGGTCCTATTAAGTGATATATATATATATATATATATATTAATAAACAAATACGTATTTGTTGAAATAAATCGTGAGAATTATGTGTTGAATTACAAGAAAAAATTCAACCGTTGTTAAATATAATTTAACATATGGGACTGCACTTCTTTGAACGTAGTTCCTTTTTCTCTCCTCCATTATTTTTATACTAATGTTTTGAAAAGATGAGTGTAGTAGTTTGAACATACGTAATACTTGTAGTTAAAACCAGCATTTAAGTTTATATTTGCGGAAACTTAGATATTGGTGTTCACATGCAGAACTTTCATGCAGTGTTGCTATATTAATTCGGGAATAGTTACAAAAAGATTTGCATATTTATTTAACATTGTTTTAGTGTTTTTTCTTCTTCTAAGAATTATGATGCTACTATAAAGCCACATGGCTCACTTACATTAATGTTTACCGACTTCCAGATGAGCTAGAAATTTGAAATTTGGTAAACTTAGAGCGTCTAGCCTGTAACCGACGGAAACATTCCAAAACGTTAAAAGATTTAATTTTTAGCCCCCCAAGGAACAACTTTAAAGTCGGTGCGGACCTTTCTTTGGAGGTCTCGTGTGGCTAAACGGTAAGACTTATCAAAAAACGGCTCCGGAATTACATTAGCTTACAACCAGTTGCAAAGAACACTCACTGGAGGATTGGGGGCGGAGCCCCCAACGAGCAAAGCGAGTATTATATACACCCGAAGTTTTAACTTTGTATTTTAGACTAACTGACTTTAGGCCAACTGACTTTCTGCGAAGTTAGTTTTTAGACCAAATTATTTTTTATTAATATAAATTTAATAGATTATTAATTTTTATTAATTTGATTTTAGACCAAATTAACTTTTGGTGAACTTAACAACGTCGACTATTTTTATTCTAAATTCATTTTAGGCCAAATGACTAATTGACTTTTTGTAAAATTAATTTTTAGGCCAACTTTCTTAAGGCCAAATGGTTTTATGCTAAATAACGTTGGGTCAAATTACTTTTGATTTCCATTATTTTAGGCCAAATTACTTTAGGCCAAGGTACTTTAGGCCTACTGCCACATCCCCGTACTGATTACGGTAGTTCGTTAGGGATGAGTAATGTTGAATTAGAGAAAGTGTACCCATTTGCGCATTGTGTACGCATTTGCGTGGAGGGATAGTTCAAAATCATTTAGAAAAACAAGCCTCGTTACACCCGACCGGCATTCTAACACCAATCACGCAGTCATCTACAGTTCAGTCTATAGCGAGAGAGATGCCTTAGACCATGCGGTCACAGAAGTGGGTATCTAATAAATGTGACCAGTCCAGTTCAATACACACATTCACATCAACAAACCTGCTTCTGGGGCTGCATGGTCTACAACGTAACTCTCGCAATCGACAGGGAGTTCGGGGCTCGAATCCCAGTCGAGTGTACTGAAGCTAGTTTTCCTAAATGGTTTTCCACTCTCCCTCCACGCAAATGTGGGTACAATTTCTTTAAATTTAATCTTCCTCGTCCCTAACTCATTAGCTTAGTTATGACATATGAGTATAGCCGGAGTAGGTAGTAAGACGTGGGTACAAAACTAATTAAATCGCGTGATTACATGTTTCTGCTCGTAAGAAGATAAATAGTAGTAATGATCTCCCCGAGTAAACGTAATGATTAATATTATATTAGTATTTCATTTTCTATCAAAATTTATCACCAAGTATAAGTTTCATCTTTAAAGCCAAAGAGAAAATTCAAACTTAAAGCCGAGGAATTTCACAAAATCGCTAACGTATAATATCGAGTATCGTACTTCATAATGCAATAATCATCGATTCATTGAAAGTAGATGGCACCAAGGTAGCTCTATCCACCCAAAAACTTTGTTTACTTAAGCACTAACTTGCTGAGCAGTGTTTTTGGAGGCACTTTTATTATACTAGTTTTTGGAAATCTGCTATTGAAGCTAGGGGCTGTACTTAAATTACGTAGGTGGTTTTGGGACAGGGGTTTTAGATATTTGTTTTATGTTTTCTTACGAAGGGAAGTGGGGGGTTTAGGGTAGGTTCAAAATCCATCTTATGGAAGATAGTAAGACAAATCTATAAAAAAAATCAGAAAGTAAATATATTAATTATTATTTAATTTACTTACTGCAAATGAACTAATATAACATTTCATACCACTCGCTTTATTACCAATCCTTATATATAAAATTAATTAACCAATTAAAATAAATGAATCTACGAAATCGTATAAAACTACTTAAACGTGTCTTAGAAAATCTATGGTCCCTTATGTGGTGGAATGGGGCTGTGTAAGATTATGAAAAAAGTCTTATGTAATTTAAGGACGGTCCCCTATTAATATGTACTGTATCTATTTCAATAAAATGAGTTTGTCTGCCATGAACATTGCGTGATATCTACCACACGCAGAGGGATGAAATTTTAAAATTAGTAGCCCCTATGCACAAACATGTTTACCTCAAAGCTGGAATATTTTTTTTTTAGTATATTTTTTAAAATGTATTAAATACTGGGTCATATGAAATAAAATGAGAGAGTTTTTTTTCCCTGTCTGAAGCAAAGAAAAACGTTACTCCGGGTTAATGCCGGGTAGCCTACCTCTGCTAGTTTGGGAATAAAATCTTAAACTAGGTATTTTCAAGCGTGTAGAGCTACTACTAGAATAGCTATTGTTGTTATTGTTGTCTCTATACATCAAAAACAAGATATATTATCGTGTATTCCTAGTACGGCCATATTTGCTGTTGTTTTTATGCGTCAAAACCTCAGTATGAGTGTATTACTAGCAATGCTACTGCACAATTAATACGATACAACCCACCTCGATGGCCACATGGACTAATGCGCTACTCTCGCGTAGACTAGACTGCCGATGACGGGGAAATAAAAGCTCTAATCTTTGTCGGGTGTACTGAGGATAGTTTTTACAAAATTGTTTTCCACTCTCCCTCCAGGCAAATGAGGATACACTTCCTCCAAATATAATCTTCATAATTCCTAATACCACTATCGTAATTATTACACAAGCGTATGGCCCGAACAAGTAGTAAGACGCCGCGCTAAAAATAATACTAATAAAAAGATATACAGCTCCAACAAGGACATCTTACAACCCCGACAAGGACACACTCCAGCACCGGGTGTGAAGGGAGCTCTTAGCCGTGTCAGCGGATGTGACTGCCAGTTGAAGCCTTCCACCTGGTGGACGTGGCTCGATTCTCGTCCCTTCTTTCCTCTCACCAAGGAAAGACCGGAAGTACTGTAATTCCCTATCATAACAGTAATCTGCAAGTCTCTCCGCCTCAAACGTGTTGATTTACTCCCTCTATTTTGGACTTTAAGAATAATATATGTACAGAATGTTCCAATTAACATGTTCTACCAAAAATATTCATTACGTTTGATTTAATAGTTAAAGGGAAAAAATGATCGTTTTGTACGTACTTGTATTATAAAATGATTTTTTTAATCCTTTTGTTTTCGATATTACCAGGTCAGTAATGTTTTATCCATACGGACAGGTTGTAGCTAACTTCACGAAGAATTCAAGAATGTATGAGAAAATGGCCTTTGGATGGCATTGAATATGGAAACCTAACTATTCATATATAAATTATTAATTACATTATTTGATTGGAGTTACAATGAAAAGTATGGTACGTTTAGACAGTGTTTCTCTAACCTCAAGAAAAATTAATAATATCATATGCACCTTTTCCGCATTTACATTAGCGTTTTTCTGCAATAATCAAACGAACAATAAAACAAACCTTTCATGAGTACCAAGTCAGACTGATCATAGTCACTAGTTAAAAGGTTATCAATGTGTACAACTTAAACGTTCCGTTTCGAAACTTGCGTTTATAAACATAAGAAACAGATTTTCGTTTTCGAAGATTTGTTGGCATTATTTTGAAAATAAAGTTTTCGTGTTCAAGGTCATCTCACGGCTATGTTTTTATACTGGTAGAATTCTTCTTGACGTCAACTACAACACAGCTTTAGTAAAAAGATGTAGTTGTTTCGACCTTGTCATGAAGCATTCTGAATTTGAAGAAAAAAAGGTTATTTTTTGGTCCCCGCGTCTCACTACCCGATCTGGTAATACGCATAATTATCTTATAGTTATTTTAATGTGTAGAGTAATGAGGGAGGTTGGATTTATAAGACATGTATCCGCATTTACGTGGAGGGGGAGTGGAGAAATTCATTGAAAAAAACCCACCCTCATTACAGCGGACCGGTATTTAAACCCTAATCTTATTTTCATCGGTATTTCAATCCTGTACATTCCTTAGTTCTGTCATTTTCACATCATGAAAAGCAACGGAGATAATTTTATAGGTCAGGCTAAATGGCACACCCTGTTGACACATTCATTTCTTAAAATAACCCTAACTCTGAACGCTTATGTCAATGTTTAAATGTGTTCATGCATCTAATCTATTAATGTATCTACTCTTTGTGAATATATTACAGTATTTATTTGAGGATTGAGGTATTTGACGTGCACTTTCTGAACCGACTGATTATAACAACACACAGTAAATTCTATGAGCGAGAGCGAAAGGGCTTACCAATTTTGCCGTGAAAGGTAATTTCACATACTTTTCGGGGTTCTTTTACTTGCCACAATCGACATGGTACCGACGGATTTTCTTCCCCTCCGATGTAAGTTGTGCTATGGATTTGTAACGCTCAAAAACATCCGTTGGCTGGGCTTCAACCCACGATCATCGGGTTCTGAGGCAAGCACTCTACCCCATAGCTATTTTACAGTAATTTAAACCAATTTTACGTGTTTTAATAGTTTGACTTTGCATGGTTTAATATTTGTACTATCCTATTTTTAATGGATTCTTATTGTTATTTGGGTGACCTGGTGGTCTAGGGGTAAGGTGTCAGATTTCTGTGCTGGGGGTCAGGAGTTCAATCCTTGGTCCTGGTACAAATTTATCTGATTGCCAAACCCTACCTTCACCTCTGACAAGACGTGTATTAATCACAACTTGTGAATGTGTGGAATGACAGGCCTCCACCGTGGTTCGTATCCCACGTTAAACTGTAGGTTCTCCATTTCATCTCACAATCACCTTATCATTACACATTATCGTAAGTTCGTATAAACCAAACGGGTAGTAAAAATGTTATCTCTATAATCATATAAGAACATTTTTATACCATTATACGCTACTACAGCACTATCCATATTTTAAATTTATAAACTACTTCCTAAACAACGCTCAACGCCTGCAATGCTTTGGTAGTCGGCCCTCTTAATGAATATGTTGTCTTAACTTATTCATTGATTTATTCGAAAGTACCGTAAATACTATTTAAAACACATTACATTTGTAGCTATAGTTTCTTTCTGCAATTTAAAAAATCTTCGACACGTGCACTTATCACTTAAATTATTTACGTAAAGTAAAAGTCAATTTTATAAAGTGTATCTATTTTCTTAACATAGTAGTCACTGAAAGTAGGAATGGAAATATTTTCATAAATGAAAATTACTGGATGGGTTTTATTTAGAGATCAGTTAGATATAAAACTATTAAATTATAATCTTGAGCGCTATAAATGCATTCTCCTTTTTAGTTTGAACTAACAAGTTGTTGTCAAGTCTCCTTAAAACCCTTAGCTATATTCCATTCACCGTAGGAATTGACTTCTGAAAAGCCTTTTTCCCTACCATAAATCTACTATATAGTAGGATATTGGTAGGAAAAAATACCTTTCAGAGAGTAATTCCTACCGTGAATGGAATATACTT
This sequence comes from Timema poppense, assembly GCA_902141375.1. Classification (NCBI taxonomy): domain Eukaryota; kingdom Metazoa; phylum Arthropoda; class Insecta; order Phasmatodea; family Timematidae; genus Timema; species Timema poppense. The sequence continues at coordinate 60,441 of CABFOV010000710.1, forward strand.
CCTCCTGATTTATTAGACCCTGGCATTCCATCTTCGCAGGCGATAATATTTACAGGTTTATTCATAAATAACTCAAAGATTTATGCTGTAAATTACTAATTTAATAATGCACTCTGAACCACATTAAACATTTTAGTAAACACTGAAGGTTTTTTTACCATGATGTTGGCGACCCTGTTTTTTGAATGTGTATCAGAGCTATGAAGACAATGTATTTCTTAGTAACAAACAAGACTAGAGTTGATTCACATACTGTTCATAAGCTACGAAGCCCATTTTGTGGACGTTAACAGACGAAACTATCCCTATTTAACAAATGAGAATCCTCGAGGAATCAATCAGGGATCTTTTTTTTATAACCAAAACACTGACTGGCTCGCGATTTCCTCCTTCACCAAACCTTCTATATTCTCTTTGGAAAATGATGGGGATAAAACAGTCACGGTTATAGCAGACCACTATACAACATTTATTTTGAACCTGTAGCCACAGCTTGAAGAAATGGATCATCATTGTAGTTGGAAGCCAAAGATTGGCGGAAATCGACACCAAGAGTAGTGTGCCCATACCATCATGATCAGCATAATCGTAACGATTTAGGGTAGCTTTACGACTAGGGCTGTTATGGCTCTAAGGAATATGAAGGAAAACTGAATTAGATGACTTGATGATGAGGGACTGGAGTGATGACGACTCGTTCTTTCAACTTCAGACCAAGATGACCATGTGGAGAAAACGCAAATATAGGACGTGGGTAGCTGTAACCAGATGGATAGCTGCTGAGACGTACAAGGAGGACTTGGATCTTATAGTAAGAAGCTCATTCAAATGACAACAGTTCTTAGCCTGCCTTAAAATATAATGCAGTGAGAGAACAGTTTTCATTCGAATGATCTTCAGTCTCAGGTCTTTAGTCTGTTGCGTTGTGTAAATGACTAGAGAAACCAGACTCAGTAGTACATGGGTCAAACGGGTCATTCAAGTAAAAGTAGTGAGGCCCTATTAAGAGACTACATCAGGTATGTCCAACTCGCGGCCTGCAGGCCACTTGAGGCCACGAGTTTATTATATGTGGACTACCAACTCAAATTGAAAAACTTCAAATTGCCGAAATAAACAACAAATTCAGTTTTTGGCTGTGACGTAAATACTCGCTAATTTCCATGAAGTTTCCAGGATCGTAAGTATAATGTTACTTGTTTAATTTGTGAAGCCTGTGTATTTATTAGAATAAATATAATTATTTGTTCATGTTGTTATTATATTTGTGGATTAGGCCCTACAAATTCCATGTATGGCTCCCGGTCAGTTCCCCGAAACCTTCTTCGGGCATCAGCCGGTGGAGTATTGGACATGGCTGAGCTATATACGATTTTAATATAAGAATATAAACCTAAATCTGAATACGTATCAGTCAAATACTTGTAATTGAGAAGTAAGGGTTTTATCGTGATGTTGCAAAACTGTTAACATAAAATATCTTGGAACAGCAACAAAATTAATGTTAATATGTCTCAAGGATATTTAGCTCTTTCCCCTTGTACATTTGCCTTAATAATTGCGCTCAGTAGATGCGTGAAAAGTGTTGTATCTTTTCTATTGTACTAACGTTTTGTTAAAAGGGAGGTTGAGGTTGTTTACCGATAGTCCTTTTTATCATTCACTGCACTTGTGTAAGTATTTGACCAGCCATACGCTCTAAGCACAGGATTCCGATGGATAGAAGAACAGGAATTGGTAGTGGGTAATTACCCCACGTGAACCCTGAGTGGATGGAACTTCATTTGTGCCAGAACGGTTGTACCCAAAGGTAGACATGACGGGGAGGGTGGTAGTAGAAGGTTTGCTGGTCTGAAGTGGAAACTCAACCTCCAGTATAAAAATGTACTCAAACCTGGTCTTCAGAATCTTTTGCTACTCACAAAATATGTTTTAAATAGGAACCAACATCAATATTATAAACGTTATTTTACTAATCTTGAAAAATAGTATAAACCTTGAAATTAAGGTTGAAATTTTGGAGTCTGGGTAAATATATTTCTGGTTATATATTTAAAACAAATCCTAAGGTTTTTAACAATAGTTCTGTTAAGTGGGACCTTTATTCTCAAAATAACAATTTTGTTCAATCATTTTAACGTGTGCTACAAGCACTATACATGTCATGTTTCTCTTGACTGACGTGTGTTTATTTTGGTGATGGCCAATCTTTTGTAGTTTATATGGCATGTCTTTTGGGTCATCATAAGACACCTTGTCATCAAAAGTGGAACACATAAGGAGAAGCCTTGCTACAAACTAGACTGGGTATCATAAGACCTATTGGAACTTTAAATTCTTGAAACTTTTTATATGCATGGAATTTCACAACACTCATTTGAAATACGTGAGAAAATGAGTTATCCTACCATTCTCGAATATAGAAACGTTGTGTAGGTAAAATTGTGACTAAAAACCGAACATAATAACATCTTTCTCTACAGTTTCATGTCAGTTTGGATACAGGGTAGGGGATGGTTTTAAATCAATTCATCCCTAATTGCTATTGGTTTCAATTTGTTTATTTTTAACTTCCATTTTTTTATTTCATGATTCAAAAATAGTTACCATCACTCTATTATGTTTTTGGTTGGGTGAATTCTTACAAGATTTTAGATCTACAAATATAAAAAAAAAGTTTTTGAAAATGCAAAAAAATACATTTATGTAAAACTACTGGGAAAAGTTGTGCTTTTTTTGGGTGTAGTTATTTGGTAGCACTTACTTAACAGTCATACCTCGCCTCTACTCGTTTTCTTTCCAAGTGTAGTCTGAGTTGGAACAAGCCTCTCAACAACTTCAGGCCAGTGGATATGGACAAATATCTGCCAAAATAATTGAATATATTAATAAGCATACTTTTCTTGAAGGGATACATCTGTTTGCTTTGGAAGTGAAATACAATTTGCAGTGTATGCCGACCTTATATAGCGAAGAGATATTTAAGAAACTCAAAGAATCTTTTAGAAATGAGCCGGATTCTAGTTCTGGCATGGGTGACTCCATTACTTTATCTTATATGATCTCTTTTAATGGAGCCAAACTTCCTAGTAGTGCCTCAGAATATGTTTTTAAAATTGCATTTCTTGTCAACATGTATAGATACAAAATAGTCGTAGTGTTGGATTGTGAGGCTATGTCTCTTTTCCATCACAAGGTTGTGGTAGAGGGCTATGTCCTGCTTTCCATCACAAGGTTGTGGTAGAGGGCTATGTCCTGTTTTCCATCACAAGGTTGTGGTAGAGGGCTATGTCCTGCTTTCCATCACAAGGTTGTGGTAGAGGGCTATGTCCTGTTTTCCATCACAAGGTTGTGGTAGAGGGCTATGTCCTGCTTTCCATCACAAGGTTGTGGTAGAGGGCTATGTCCTGCTTTCCATCACAAGGTTGTGGTAGAGGGCTATGTCCTGCTTTCCATCCCAAGGTTGTGGTAGAGGTCTATGTCCTGTTTCCGCAGCTAAAGGAGGAAAATTAAGGTAAGTAACATACGCTGGTATAAAACTTTATCCAAGCTGGAATTTCTGGTAAGATTTAGGCAGCACAGACCTCCCACCACCGGAGGTCTAGAATATCTATAAATATTGAATGCCCCTTAAAGTTATTTGTAGTTTTGCTATGGTAGCTAAGGTCATATATTAAATATTGTAAATACATAATATTAAGACACGTTGCAGTTATATTTAACAAACACTGCACATATTTCACACATATCTAACACAAAATATGAAACACTCACCTAGCACTTTAGATTAAACAGGCACCTCATTCATTATATGTAGCACACATTTCACACATGATATGTAAAATACACCTAACACATTAAGTGTAACACATACCTCACACATTAGATTCATCACACATCTCACAAATTAGATGAAACACACATTTCACACATTAGATGTATCACACATCTCACAAATTAGATGTAGTACACACTTCACACATTAGATGTAATACACACCTTACATATTAGATTAAACACACATCTCACACATTCGATATAGTACACACTTCACACATTAGATGTAATACACACCTTACATATTAGATTAAACACACATCTCACACGTTAGATAATACATACCTTACACATGAGATTAAAAACACTCTTCATTCATGAGATTGAGCTCACACATCAGTAATTAGGCTAAACACAATTTCAAACATTAGATGAAACTCTTCACACATATTACGCTCAATGCTCAGCCCATCCTCGCCCAGTCCTGTGTATGTGTGAGATGAGGGGTTGTTGCAGGGAGAAGGTCGGCTCCTCCTTCTGTCTTCACCCACCATCTCCTCACCCTCGCCGCTAATTGTTAGCAAGTCCTAGTATCCTGATATCTGCACTAGCGTCTGGATCCTGGCGCTACCGCTCTCCCAACGCGCTGTGGGACAACCAACATTCCAAGGGGTTATCAAACACCCATAAGCCACGCGTGACAAGTGCAATCACTATTTGACAATGTTCTGATTCACTGACTCTTCACCTTGTAATAGCCGTTTAACAATAGTGACATTCCAGCCTGAAAATTAGTGGCACTCTTCTGTGTAACAACAGTAGCACACAGCCGTTATAATAAATAGTATACCTTAATCTAGTAACAAAAGTGAAATTTCGTGATATTAGCTTAACAAAAGTGACAATGCACCGTGTATCAATACTGGCAACCCATATTTTAAAAACAGTGACACTTTCCTAAACTGGCAGCATTGGCATTTTGCTGTATAGATAGTGAGAACTACATTTTATAGCGTTGCACTTTGTTGCGAAAATAGTGAAAATTATATTTGATAGCGTGGCACTTTGCTGTATAAATAGTGACAATTTGAGAAAGTGCAATTTTGAAGACAGTGAAACTTATGTTCTAGAACGTGGCATTTTGCTGAGTGGACGATGAAAATTGTATTTGAGAACGTGGCACTTTGTTGTGTAAATAGTGAAAATTATATTTGAAAATTTGAAACAATGCTTTGTGAATAGTGAAAATTTAAATGAGTACTAAAGCTACACGTTTGAATGAGTGACACCAACAATAATGACATTTCACTATGTAATAATATTAGTAAATAGGTGAAATCAAATTGTGACTTAAGTGACACTTTGCTGTGAGAACCAGTGATCGTCAAGTTGGAACATTAGTGAAAACAAAGAATATCAGTTCTGTAAAAAGAGTGACTACACCCTTGTGACTGTATTGTCACTATAAAGTGTGAAGACAGTGGTATCTAGAGGTGTGATGGACTGCTTAGCACTGGCGTAATAGCTTTTACAGGTACTATTTGAGTAATTATCTACGCGCATTTATATTAAAATGTATCAATTGCTTGCTTATTGCTACAAGTATGTTAAATTACCCAAACTCTTGTACAAGTATCACAAAAATCACACTTAAATACTTGCGTAGTTAATATATATTTTATCCCCACACCTTACTACCCATCCGGGTTTTACACTTCTATATTAACTACGCTAAAGGTTTTTAGGGATTAGGAAGGTTATATTTAAAAGGAAATGTACCAGCATAAGTGTGGAGGGAGAGTGGAAAACCATTTTGGAAAACCTATTTCAATACACCCAACCAAGACTCGAACTTCGATCTCCCCGTCATCGGCAATCTTGTCTACTGCAGCCTATTGCGGGCACTGAACCGTGTGATTAATAATTCATGTATGGTATAGCAATATAGTATATTTTATTTCTAACTAGCAAACGTAGCTGGCGTTGCCCGGGGTAACAACGCAATACTTCTTCAAACAGACAAAAAACCTCGTCATTCTATTTCTCTCGACCCGGTTTTACATCATTTAAAAAAAAATCTAATTAAAACGTTAAAATTACAGCTTTGAGGTGCACATGTTTGTGGGCAAGGGCTACTAATTTTAAAATTTTGGCCCTTTACGTACCGTGGATATCGTGCAATGTTTACGACAAACAGACAAACAAACCCTTCATTTTATTAATTTATAATACTAGCATGATTATATCAAAATGTATAGTAATATTATTATCTTTTTAACTTAATTAATAACATACATTTGGTTATGTGTGTATGCCAATATTAATTCTATTAATAATGATTATGCTACATAATTTCACTATCAATATATTATTGACACAATTACCGCATGAAAGTTACTATCACATATCTTAATTAATTATTATTTATAAACTGATTATTACTGTTAAATCTATTATACAGTTTTATTTACACCTAAATCTCACTTTAGTAATTTATTTATTAACGCTGCATGGGCATTTTTCTTAAAGTCATATTGTTATAAAATATAGAATTGTGGACAGGGGATAGGCTTACGCTAGAGCTTGTTGGATTAATTAATTCATATTATATTACTGGTGTTATTGCAGCTAGATACACTGTGCCATAATCTAGATTATTTCACATTCTTGTACTAGTCTAAATACTGCGATCCTTACATAATAATAATATATTTTACTCAATTAACATTTTAAAATAGCCTGACTAATGTTATATGTGCGGTAAAATTGAATATTTAATTTAATTCACATTTTAAAACTTAAGTAATTCTTGCATTAGTCACATTAAATATAAGTGTGACTATTTATACATTTAAAATACAACTATATTATTTTACTTAATTTACATTTAATATCACCGTGGTAGCTACCTACATTTATGTAGAAATTATCTAGTTCACATTTTAATATTTACGTGATGTGTGAAACATATACGGTAAAATAATTAGTCGTCTTATATTAGTTATATATTAATAAAATAATTTTTTCTGTTAAATTCTAGGTGAAATAACTATAAAATATAATTCTATTAACGTTGGAATTCAATTTTTATTCAAATATAAAGCATATCGTAGTGAACAATCTATTTCAGTCAAATTATAATACTAGTGTCATCGAAACAGTTTTCTTTTATCATGATTAATTAAGATTCTAATAATAAAATCAGTTCTTATATATCTACTTTATAATTATTTATTTTACTAAATCACATAAAATACTATAAAATAATTATCAATCTTCAAATATTACACAGTACAATATTATAATTGTATAATTACTGATATATGTAAGCTACAATTATATACGAACTACGAATTCTTATGATAATGCATGATTATTCATTTTAGTTAATTATAATTATTGTAATGGCGTGCCTATTGCTATCTAAGTTCTACAATTAAGATGGGGATGTAGGGATCACTTAAAAAAGAGAAGTTTTATATAAAAATATTTTTTGATCAATATAAATAAAATAAATTTTGCTACAGTACAAACATAGAATTTAAATTTATTCACTTAGTAATATCAACAGTTGTTGAATATATGTCATAAGCATAGCTACAGGACACCATTGAAAGGTATTCAAGAAATTTTGAGTTCATCATGTGAAGAAAATTAAAGTCTATGTTTATTCCGAAGCCATATTTGATTCATATTGACAAACAAATGTTTTGATATACAAACTTCACATACACACACACACACCTTTTTTCGCGTCCCCTAATGCCCCAAACATTATCTACATTCTATAAAAATGACAATAGCTATTACTACTTGAAACGAACGAATATTTTATTTGCTTGGCATTAAGGTTTTGTATATTCTTCTACTTGTGAAACAAATACATTAAAATTATATAAATTATATCATCCGCGTACCAGAACTAGTGTATGTTCTGTACATTTAAATAATATATCTTAGTTCACCTTCTGTCAAAAATGTGATTACTGCTATATATAACGCACAATTAAATACTAAACTAATACACATCATAGTGTTGATATGTGAGCACCTAACATCAAGGGCGTGCGCAAGGGTGGGATTATAAGGGGATATAACCCCTCCGAAATCTAAAATAATAATATTTAGCACCACGTCTTACTACCCGTTCGGGTTATACGCTTTAAGTACTAATTACTCTAATGGATTAGGAATTGGGAAGGTTGAATTAGAGGAAGTGAACCCGCATTTGCGTGGAGGGAGAGTGGAAAACCATTTAGGAAAAACCACCCCCAGTTCACCCGACCGAGATTCGAACCTCGATCTCCTCGTCCTCAGCAGTCGAGCTCAACACGACAAGCGCGTTAGCCAACTACGCCACCGAGGCGGGTCTAAAATAATACAAAGCATTATCTACCAACAAAAGAAGACACAGTAAACACACACGTTTCAAATTTTCTCAATCAAAACATCGAGCCCAAGCCTTTGGATTTCATCTCTATTCTCTGAATAACTGCTGCTAAGTTGTTCTCTGTAATATCAGTTACTATTGCAACCGAACTCTCATTTTCAACAATGCGTGAGTTAAAACCCAATCTAAGAAGTACCATGGCATGACACCGACTTAATGGACTGACGCTTATGTATGGGCATAAAATGATGGACATAAACATGTATTATTCTAGATTAAATGGCGGAGAAACCTCATCGGTTAGTACTGTACACTGTGAGGTGTGTGTGTGTGTGTGTGTGTGTGTGTATACAGGTTTTCCTGATCAATATTTAAATATTTGTTGGATTTCTTGTTTTGAGGTTCTATCATCCCCCGATACACAGCCTCGTCAGAATTTTATAACACTGCTATAGCCTGATTTTTGTTGGAAGAACAGTAGAGAAAACTCAAACATATTTATTTGCGGTCAAAATTGATGACATTTTACAATATTATTTATGGATATTCTATGGGTATTGATAATATATATCAAAAATGACAACTAAAGATGACATGACTTTATGTATGAATATAATAAAATTGTTTTAGTAAGTTTAGTAACTAACTTCTACTGTTCTTCCTACTGAAATCATATTATACTTACACTTTAAAATGTATATTATGATTATTTAACTTTTTTTTAAATAGTCATGATAGAATACTGTTTATTTATCAATTTAAATTCTTTCACTAACTAAAATACTCAGACATGTTCGTTACAGTTTTCTAATTTATTGAACTATATTTCTAATATTTGAACTACTGCAAATAATTACGCAATATGATTTATCCAAATTTATTCACATTATATTTTTGTTTTTGATCAAATTGTTTGTTTTCATTATTAATTTAATCTCTTACATTTCATTTATTGCTGATACGTGTAAATTAAACGTATGCATCCTACTTCATCTACATTTTAGTACACTCTGCTACATATATGGTATTTCAATAAAACTTAAGCACTAGTGTACTTATATGCACTTACACGTATGTTACAATGATTACATATTTGAAATGATTTAAATCGCAATATAAGTGTAATTATGGTTTTTTTTACGTTTTATTTATATATATATATTTATATATTATATATATAATTATGGTTATTTTTACGTTTTATTTATATATATATTATATATATATAAATAATTATGGTTATTTTTACGTTTTATTTATAAATAAATATATATATATATAAATAACACGTAAAAATAACCATAATTACACTTATATTGGGATTTAGATCATTTCAAATATGTAATCATTGTAACATACGTGTAAGTGCATATAAGTACACTAGTACTAGTAATATATATATATATATTAATCCAATCACATTTTAATACTAGTACTGTAATAAATATTTAAAGAATATTATATCATTTCCATTCTAGTATTTGTATGTTAGGTGTTACGTTTACGTTACAATCAACTCTCATTCATTATTCACATTCTAATTTTAAAATAATACTTTGGTGAACATCCCTTCTTCTAACTTAATAATATATCAATTAATTCTCGTATTTTCATAGTTACCTATAAATGCACACTGTGTATATTCTGATGGGAACAATCTCACTTTGATAGCTATTTTTATTATTATTATCTATAGTAGATATTTCACAAAATACTACTGGCGTAAATATTGAGACGTCTGCCGGATGAATCTGAGTATCTAACATAATTAATTTCCTTATTAATATCTTCATGATTACTGTCAAATCCACACTATAATTACCTATCCCATTTAAATTACGGCCTAGTGGGGTTGCTGTTACATTTATGATAACATTATCAACCATGTTTACTGCACATTTGAATACTTACATACGTACGATTCATTATTTATCTTACGTCAGTCACTTATTCCCTTGCACCACTAATCCTAAATTCTCGGCACAGCTATATATTATTTTACTTCATCGGCATTTATGTCTATATTACCTACCTCGTTCACGTTGTACTAATTCAGAGATTACTACTAAATATACTTTATTTTACATCCATTACGATTTCCAGCCTGTGGCCTGGGTCATTTTTTTT
>CABFOV010000710.1:70892-87534 GCA_902141375.1 Timema poppense
TTTTTTTTTTTTTTTTTTACTCAAGCCGTATATGTTCCACTGCCGGATGGGTGGCTAGGCCAGTCTTAGCTTCATATTATAATATATCTTAAGACTAGGACAGGCACAACATCCAGTCCACGGCCGTTAATTCAGCACTGTGAAAGGGTAAAGATTACTACTAAATAAACGTTATAATTTTATATTTTATTTCATTTAAACTATCTTAATTTAATGCCACAATCTCTTCTACTTGTAAAGCACGATCATCAAGCCCCCGCGTTCCTCAATTTAATTTAGTGAATAAAAATTAATATTTACTTACATAATAAGTCACAAGTGACGGTAACCTTAAGTAATACAAAATCGTTGCAGTCTTAATTTATCTTTCGTGATATATAAACAAATATGATACTTTGATTTTGTCATTTTTATTTTGACACAAGCGGAGGGAAAAAAACACTAGATTAAACGCTTTATATTTAAAGATACATTGAAATGACAGGATAAAGTCCTGTATGGCCTAATGTTTGCAGTAAAATGAAATTGTTTTAACTATGTACTTGTTTGTAATTCATCCGAAATAGATATAGGCTAGGAGTGAACTCCAAATTATATCTGATAGTTTAGTTAATCTGGGTGTGGTGTGGTTAGTCATTTGAATTTTGGGGTATTATTTAATTTTGAGTATTAATTAGAAAAGGCTTATCTAGCTCATCTTCTATGGCGATTTCTTGATCAACGATGATTTCAAAATCTCAACTAGGAAGTTTCCAGAAGAGTAGTAGTAGGAGTGACATACAGTAGCCCCATGGCTTCTTTGGTGCTGACTGACAGCTCACAGCTGACAGCTGACAGTCAAAATTTAGGTATATACCTAAATGTTGACTGTCAGAAGTGACAGCTGCTAAACACATGTTTTTTCAGATCATATGGTTTGGCGTAGGGATACATAATTTGGTATGGTAACTTTTCAATGCCGTCAGCTGTGAGCTGTCAGTCGGCACCAAAGAAGTCACTGTGGGCAAGATTCTGTATGGACACTTAAGGGTTAACTTGGCGTATGATGGTTGAGGAAATTAAGAGGTGTGGGTGTCAGCTATTTGGAAGCGGAAGATTATCCTCGGTTACTTGGGTCACGGGTGTTTATAACTGCTTCATTACATTACCCTATGTAGTTCTTCAAGATCGGATCCATGTTAGAATATATAACCTTGATACTAGAAGAGAGGGTGATCAGAGACGCTTACCTTGAGTTAGGGATAAGGTGTCAGACTTCTGTGCTGGGAGTCCGGGGTTCTATCCTTGGTCCCAGCACACATTTATTTGATTGCTAATCCCTTCCTTCGCCTCTGAAAAGACGTTTATTAATCACAATTTGTGAATGTGCGGAATGTCAGGCTTCCACTGTGGTTCGGATCCCACGTTAAACTGTAGGTCCTCCATTTCATCTCACAATCACCCTACCATTACACATTAAGCGTAAGTGCGTATAACCCGAACGGGTAGTAAGACGGGGTGATGATAATAATAATAATAATAATAATGTTTTATCAAAAAATGTTTCATACAAAATATGTTTCTCTTTTAACTCTACAGAAAAAAGATCATTACGTATTTTTACGTTGGGCATAATCTACCATTTTCTTAAAAGTTTTCTTTTAAGGTTTCTGTAAGGTATTTCTGTACATTTCTTCTGAAAATATTAGTGTTTTAAATCGCCCTATTGCTTGCTTTATATTTTATATAATATGTTCAACTCAGTTTTGTTTGAATAAAAATGTCTGAACCAATAAATAAACCAATGGTGGCACGTCTAAATTTTACCTATTATTTCAGAGTGGCGATGAAAATACTCAAAACCTAGCCTATGTTTAATGCTAGCTTGAAGCATGAAGGAGAAAGATCAGGCAAACCATAAGCCATGCTATTTTATTTGTAGTTCCACAATTCTGAGGAATGTGTTTTACGATATTCAACTGACAGTTATGAAAATAATTGTTAAATGCCTTACGAAGTGAGCAACATATGGCGAAGGAAACAGTGATAAAATCGTGAGGAATTTCGGCAATGACTATAATATTGAGCCACTGAAACACAACGATGCAGCGATCGTTTTACCATTTCGTGGCCCCCAAAAATTAATTGAAATAGTACCCAAAAAAAAGGCACTAGTTTTCACAGTCAATGTGAGAAGATCAAGGGTCTTCCACAGAGTGCATCTCTGTCGACCAAATAACGTAACAATCAATTTAAGTCATTAACTAGTCAAGAAGGTTTGGTAGCTTGATGAAATCAACTGTTTTTAATGTATCATTGTGAATATATGCCAACTTCATAACTGAAAAATTTCCATCACGTCATATTTTCAGAGAAATTGACAATGCTTTTTTCTAAAATATACTTGAAAATATAAAACCTGACATAGTTCCGTTTTATTAGAATGAGGTCCCTGGATTTTGCTTGTAAGGGGGGAGAATTTATCTTGATAATAATAATAATAATAATAATAATCGACTTTAAAAGCAAAGTTAAGACTACTGCCTTTTCTTACACTTAACCAATACAATTAAAATTAAATCTAACAGATTGATATACATAAAAACACACCAAAAATTAAATAGAAAAATTAGAGTTAAAATACACATGGGAGGACTAGAGATTAATTTAACACAAACATGGTGATCATAAATCAATTTAACATAAAAATAAATAATTCACACACACGCACCTGAAGATGTGATCACGCCCACTCCTCAATCTCACGAATGAGCTTCCACACGCAGATTAATTGCGACTTTTCACTTGAAACCATTCAATTCTAATTTCTTAACATCTAGACCAGGCGAATGGCTTACAATGAATAGGCATTTCAAGTATGACAGAATTTGACTTCTGATACATGTTTTGGGGACCCAGGCGAGTGTGAAAAGTGATGTTGTCAATTCCGGGTGTGGTCGACAACCCGTGGGCGAGGGGGTGAATAGCGCGCCTGGGGTGGGATTTTGTTTCCACTATAACTTTCGACTCATTCATCGTAACAAGATAAAAAAAACTAATTGTATTCCTATTAGGGAGGGATATAATTATTAACTTTGTTTTGCAGTTGAATTTTATAATTAAAGTAAATCTAAAGAAAAAAAGGCAAGTAAAATTTAAAATAGCTACAATTATGTCCGTGGATGCATCTTGTTTAGATCATATGTATCAACTTCCTGAGAAAGTCTTAAATGATTTTAAACAAGGACATTTTCCAGTAAAATGGAATAATGGAACATTTAATTGTGTTGCTAGTGATCGTGCCTTGAGCAAACACTTACCCTTTCTCTAAAGTTATCGGTGGCTGGACAGGAATATCCAGTAATATTCAAGCGGCAAACAAATGGCGTCTACTTTACCACAGTAAATCTTCAATGCATGATACACTGTTAGATTACTATGATTTGATCTCAGGACCCAGTGGTGACGTAGACGAATATTCTCAAGGGGAAGGGGGCACAAATATAAGAGTGAGAGATGAAGGTGATATTCAAAAAATTATCATATTCCTTTTTGAAAACGATAATCAGTGAAACAAACGGTTTACCTAACATTGTGATTGGCTTAGTGGTAAATGGAGAAGAAGCAACATAATTCTTGCTCATGGTGAAGCCCATCGGTAAATAAATGGAGTTGCGAAAAATTTTAAACAAAGCGTTTAGTTGACAAAACGAAAAACTTATTTTCTCCTCGGAAAAGGATTTCTGTTAAATCTTTCGCATACTTAGCAACATAATCCATTAAGGAAAAGGATCTAAATGATGAACGAAATTGCATTAGAGAGCAATTTCACAAGAAATATTAAATATTTCCTCTTAGTCCAGAAGAAGTGCACTTGATGGATGTAATGGCACTTATACATTCAGTACCCTTTGTGGTCCTTTCTTAGACTAACACATTTGGGGATTTATCACATTTTCATTTGGACAGAATAAGTAAGTGTTGCAATAGACATAGTGTGTGATATGTACGGGAAATCATCCATAAAATTTAAAGTGCAAGATAGAAGATCACTAATTGTGAGAATAAAAGTAGAGAACACACAACTTCCAAATTAGTAGTCCAGATACCTACACAGTAAGGAAAACTTTTTTATGTATGTTCTAATCGAATTTCATTTTACAGACTGCTTAGGTTCCAAAAGGCTAGCCTCTTGTTATTGGTGAAGAGGTTTTTAATTAGAACAGAATACTCTGAGAAAAACTATGAGCAACATGTCTCCAGGGTAACACATTTCGCAAGTTATCACTTGGAGGCTGATTCTAGAATGTTATTTCATGCTAATGAATCTGTTCAACAGAACTATTCATGCTGTATTGTTATTCACAGTCCTGATATTGATGTTTTCAGACTTAGAATTTGATTTTGGAATTATCCATAAACTGTTGGTTGTGTTTGACTTTGTATAGTTGCTGGGGTCAGTAAAAATATAGATGTCTTGGGTGCCACATTGCTTCAGAGTATTATGGGGATTCAGTTAGTGAAGTTCTGCCAGCGTTACATGCTCCGACAGAGTGTGACATAACAGATATACTAGGTAAAAAAAAGAGCCATAAAATCTTCAAATCAAGCAGTAAATATCGATACTTAATTCTCTTAAACTTAAATACCTTTGTAGAAAATCAACTAAAACTATTTGAGTTGTTATATTTACAGCTTATCAAGAAGCCTGTACAAACTTGTGATGCGAGTGGACACATTTTATTTTTGGCCAACCCTAACTTCTCTCTCTAACCTGCACTTCTGATAATTTTTTATTTCATGTACTCCGAGTATTAGCTCAACTTCATGTGTGGGAGAATTCGTTAAATGCATTGGTTGAGCCACTTGATTTGTTGAGATTTGGCTACGCTACAGATTCTGAAGATAGCATACGACATGTTCTAATGAAACAGTCCGTTTGAAAAAATAATCTGTTGTTTCCATGCAAATGTCGAAATTTATATTTGAAAAGTCCTTGCTTTTGTAATTTAAGTGAAGTCTGGTTCTGTGTGTCCTGTTCCTGTCACGTTAATGGCTGCAAGAACTTCCAACAACAACGAACTAATAACTGACGAAGACTATAACGGTGAAGATACTAATTGCATTTAATTTTGCATTTTGAGTTAAATAGCAATATTTTGAGGACTACAACTATTTAAAATTTAACTCTTAATCTTAAAAATTTAGCTCAAATATATTTTGTGTATTAAATTTTAATTTGTTCATGCATAAAACAACACTTATTTGGATAACACATTATTCTTATATAGATTAAGGCCCCTCCATTGTTTAGGTGTTGGTGTTAGTAAAATATAGGTTAGCTTAGTTTGCCAACATTAGCACCCTACGTAATGGAAACCATTGATTTTTTTAAATATTAATACGATGAATGAGCCGGAAGTCATAGTGGAAACAAAATTCCACCCCAAACGCGCTATTCACCCCCTCCCCCAGGTGTTGTTGACCAACCCCGGAATTGACATCATTTTTCATATTTATATGTCCCTAGAACATGGATCAGAAGTAAAATTTAATCATACTTGTAGTGCATACTCAATGTAAGAAAGCGCCTCCACTAATCGTTGTTTAGGATATTCCACGAACGAGAAGCTGAAACAGTGAAAGAATTTGAGTAATAATTGGAATCATGAAGAGGAATGAATAAAGTTGAGTTTTCTTGTGATCAAGTGTTGAAATTATTATTTGAATTGAGTGAGCGTATACGCGAAGAAAGATATTGTGGGAGTTGGAAGTCAATAGTTTATTTATGATAGTCATCGAGTGTAAGGTTCGTCTTTCTTTAAGGTGCGGCCGAAGGGAACGCAAGTATTTTTACAGTTTTTATAGAGTTGAAATTTTTTGGCCAAAATAAATCAAATATATCTCCAGTAGCAACAGAGTTTAGTTTTCTGCACATGCTAATATAAACAGATCTTGAATATCTGTCAAGGTGTCCTGGAATTTTGTCAAAACTTTTTCTCTTTATTTAAAATGTTTTGACAAAATTCCAGGACACCTTGACAATTATTAAAGATCTGTTTATATTATTAGCATGTGCAGAAAACTAAACTCTATGTTGCTACTGGATAAATATTTGATTTATTTTGGCCAATAAAATGTAATGCTGTAAAAACTGTAACATTATTCGTGCTCCCTTCTGCCACACCTTAAGTCGTAGCCAAGTTTATTTCTTATAATATGAGAAAATATGACCACGTGACCAAAGGTCAAATATAAATCTAGCACGTGTGTTTTGGAGTCTTTGTAGTCTTGCCGCAAGGTCAGCTGTTAGGTTATTATACACTACATCGCAATAGTCAAAACGCGGGAGGATAAGGGATTGGATAAGAGTGGATTTAATATTCATTGATATAAAAAAAAATCATGTGCTTAAGTAAGTATAAGGCAAATAGCACTTTTTTACATATTTGTTTCATATGATTATTATATATAAACCAAGGTTATTAACAACCGACACCAATTAAATTGGGCAGTTATTTAAATTTATTTGTCGTACAGATGTGAATTTCAATTAGGATAGTAGTTTTTTTCACCTTATAATAATAGATTGAGAATGTTTAGGATTGACATTAAGGCAATTTTG
This sequence comes from Timema poppense, assembly GCA_902141375.1. Classification (NCBI taxonomy): domain Eukaryota; kingdom Metazoa; phylum Arthropoda; class Insecta; order Phasmatodea; family Timematidae; genus Timema; species Timema poppense. The sequence continues at coordinate 77,497 of CABFOV010000710.1, forward strand.
TAGTGACCAATGATGTGTTGCACTTAGTCAGCATTCATTGAATCTACAGCACTATCAATATGAAACATAGAGGATGATAAATAAAGTTGGAAATCATCTGTATATAGATAATGTTGAGAGTGTTACAAACAACTAGGGAGATCATTTATGAACATTGAGAACAGGAGTGGGCCGAGGACCGAACCTTGTGGCACTCCAAATATCACTGAACGCCATGTTGACTTAGTGCTACCTGCATGTGTATGGGTGGGTTTATGTGCTCGTTGTGTACCTAAAAAAACAGCTTCCAGTCTTAGTTTTTACGAGTCAATGAACATTCTCTATTTTTCTGGATTGTGTTAAAATTACAGTTCTTTCATCAAACCATTTACATCACTGCAGATTAAAAGTGAATCCCACATTCTTTAGTATTAAAATTCTTCCACGCCTCTTTCTGAAGACACATATTCTTGTGTCTTTAGCCACGAAGTTCTATTGATGCGGTCTTGATCCAGAACGCTCTATTTGCTGGTTAGACAGATTTGAGTTGCGAACTATATCTCTCTCTGATAGATAAGGTGTGGTTCTTGATCAATCTAGGGAATGAAGCAAGGATCAAAGGATGTAGATGGTTTTTCTTGCTCCCATTCTTCAGGTAAATTCCTCCCGAATGGAAAGTGGATAAGATATTGAGAGTTTCTTTCCATGTGGCATTGGATTTATTGTAGATGGGATGTTTGTATGCTCTAATTATATTTATTTTTCTTCGAAAATTCCCCGGTTTTTATAAGATATAAATAACAGTCTTCAAGATAGCAAATTTACTCTCGCCAGATCTTTGAAACATCAACAAATATAGCCTTCCTTTTTTCCCCCGTTCGTTCTGTGATATTCACGAACTGTCGAGTTAATCCTCCGAGATGTACGCTACTGGTTCTGGCTTTATTACAGAAGCTGCTGCTAGGCTATATGCCACGTACCTCATAAATTTTATTGAGGTTGATGGTAAAACCTAATCGAATTGATCTGCATTAATTCTAACTAAGTCATTTTCCAGCTACTTGACCCTGTCCATCAACATTTTGTGGTTGTTTACTAATAACTGGTGGTTGGCCTCTGCGTATGTAGTTAAGGTTGCTAGTGCCTTGTATGCTTGTTCTTGCTTTTCCATGTTGGTATTTGGTCTTACTACTAATGCAACCAAATCCATATACTTGCCGGTTCTCTACTTCCTTGGGTGACTAGTGGCTGATACTCAAATTTGACACCTTCTCCACTTCTGTCTGCTTGTCAATGCAGCTTGTCTACTTCACTCACCACCGTCCCTAGCTCGTCTTGGAGTGGTTTATCTATTCCAGCTAGTTAGTTAAACTTATATTCTGTTTTGTTCTGCCCAAACAATATTTCTCTTTGTTCCTTTATTTGTACATACAGCTTTCCTTTAACTGTTACATCCTTTTTTATTCTACTCCTGGGTTTTCATCTTCTCTTCAACTTTGCTTATCCTATTTTCCGTTAAAATAAACTCCATGGCGTCAACCCGTAATCAAACCATACCAAAACCATCGGTAATATATAAAGTACATACGTCATGTTTTTCGGGCTGCCAACATGTTTAGTAGACTTCTCAGTTCCCTCTTAGCCAACAATGGAGTGTAAGTTATAGTCAAATATCTCCTCTTGCAGTGTTCAGGACATTAGTGAGTGTCACAACGCAATACAAGGAGGTTATTCCCTTAGAAAAACTGTAATACGTCATTGATCTGGCGTCTCAATTCTTCTTGGTTGTTTCCTTGACTAGAAGGTCCTAATACCAACATATATAAATCGTCGATGTTCCTAGTGCTATGGTGTCTCACCTCTTTCTCTCTGGAGTGTTGCGATATTTACTAGTGTCCACGCACGTTGAACTACTCGTAGATGATAAGACAAAGTTGATTGTCATCTTAGCTATACATAAAAATATTTGAAATTAAAAACGCCTCTCAAACTCTCCCAAATATGTACTAGTATTAAATGAAAAAAGAAATGTAAAAAAAAAACCTTTTCATTAAAAAAGTGTAAAAGGTACAATGAATTTCTTATAAAAGCTCACTCCATCTTTTATGCCATATTTGTCACTATTATTTTTACATAAATATTGTAATCACTTGAATCAATGGAGCTGCTTTGGGCGCCAATTGTATAACTATGTAATCAATCGCCCCACTTTGGGCGTCGATTGAAACACTACGGATTAATTCCCTGATATAATAATGCTGTGATGATGTATAGGTTGTCTAAAGCTCCGTGATCGAGCGCCTATCATCACTGTACGGAAAAGATATCGTTTAACCAGCTGTCTATAGCTCTGTGTTCGAGCACTAATTAAATCATTATATTAATAAAATTGAAGAAAGAGAACTGTTGATGGCTGTTTATTCACACACGGTTTATTTAGATGACACCTGTTAATTACGTATACATATTCCAATTAAATGTTTTATATCACTGCATACTTATGATATTAATGTAAGTTATTTTAGACTGTCACTGCCAGTGTGTGGCTCTGACTGACTTGTGCGTGGACGGAATCTGGCTTAAACATACGCACAACGGTTTATATATGATAAGCCCCTTGCCTTTTACTCTCCTCGTCAACAATGTAAAAACTAACCAATAGAAAGAGTCCTGGCGACAGGTGTTGTGAAATGCTAGCTTCTTATTAGTATAGGGGATTGGCGTCTTCTGCAAAATACTCCGTAGTTGTTCCTTTTAACAGGAATTGATGCAGTATAAAAAATATATTTTAGTAGTGAAATCCTTTTCACATTGTTTCTGAGAAGCGCGTGTTTCTTCATGGATGAATTTAAAAGGATAATCTACATATATTACTTTAAAGAAAAATTACCTTCATCCATGACCTTTTACATAATTTATAGTAATCCAAACCAATATCATTACAATACATGTTAATACAAATAATTATGAATTATTACTTATATGCTATGTAGGTACTTACTATAAAAAAAGGTCGTTGGTTGTGCGTACTTTGTAAAAACTATAGTAATTATTTTAAGGGTCTAGTTGACACTTTCATATCAATGGATCAATGGTCACGTTAGTTTCGGTACGCTGGAATATGGTTTAAAAAATTATTTCAAAAGTAAAAACATAATGGAAATTTCGCAGGATTTTTTTTTTTTTTTGTAGAAGGTAAAAAATTATTAGTAAAGCAAGCTTATCGCAGATCAGGCAGGATATTCCTATTCATTCTAGTCAAGTAATATTTGTCTTGTTAGACTAACAAAGTACTAGTTAGTGTATGAGTATGTTTATGTGCAGGGGCGCCATGCCGCGCCGTCGTCGTACTCGCTCTGCTTCCCCTCACGGTGATTGTGGGGGAAGTCCCAATGAGCCCAGGCCACAGCAGAGGAACGCGGCCAACGCGAGGGAAAGAGCGCGCATGCGCGTGCTAAGCAAAGCGTTCTGCCGCCTTAAGACGACCCTTCCTTGGGTTCCAGCTGACACCAAGCTCTCTAAGCTCGATACGTTGCGCCTAGCTACCAGTTACATTGCACATCTGCGAGCCATCCTGACTGATGAGGAGGTGCAACCTGGCATCCATCCACTAAACCTGGTAGTGTGCACATCTATACATCCTCTCTATTAGTTTTATTAACAATATTTGACTAAACATGGAAATTTAAGCATTCATCTGCATAACTTAGCATTGTGCATATCAATAAATGCTCTTTATAAGTTTTACTAACAAGTCCTGATTATCTAGGAGTTTCACTTCCTTCTCAACGAACTTAACATGGTACTGTTTATATCTCCAAATGTAATTTTTTATACTATCCTAATCATCATTTACCGTCTAAGCGTTTCAGCCAACGTTCAACATCTCATCCTGGTACTGTGCATTATCACACATGCTATATTTTAGACTTATTAATAATCTTTGGTTACAGAAGTGGCACTTATTAGAAATTAGCCCTCTCAATTAAACTTCAATTCTTAAATACCGAATCTATGCGATGTGGCAGCTATCTTTTCCACAACCTTTTTCACACATGTTTTATATTTGCCTTCTTATATACTGGAATACCTAGATGATGAAGACCAGCAAAAGTTATTTCAAAGATGGTCCATGTTCATCCATATATGCTCACTATTAGCCTTCCTAACCCTCCCTGAATACGGAAATAATAATGTCCATTAAAAACTATCGATCTTATAAATATGGTATTACTTATGGGAAGAAGCCCAGTATCAACCTTATCACTCAGGTGCTGTGCAAATCTATGTATGCTCTGTTAGGCTTCTTAACAATCTCGGAATCCATAGGTAGTATAAGTTTGTGAAATTCAGCATCCACCTTCCCGAGAAGGTAATTTGCATAGCCGCATATTCTCTCTGTTAGCCTTGTTTCGCTACGACTATTTTCATTGGGGTGTGATTTTATGATTGGAACTTTTTATTTCCTTTACTGTGCGGATTGATTGGGTGCTGTTGCAAGGGAATTACGCTATGGGGGGGAGGGGGAGATTACTTAAGTGAGGCGAGCGTGACTGGATGAATGATGGGAGATATTGTTCTTTCTATGATCAGAGGCAGATGCACAGTCCGGAAGGATGCGAATCAAATTCTATAATCTAGAGAGGCTGTACTTCCTTCCAACTCTGCGTGTTTGTCCTGGCTCATTGATGGTGATGTAGTTATGTGTTATATTTATTGATTTATTTATTGATTCAAACCAATTCGAACGAAATTCAGTTAATAGAGAATATTCTCTTAGGCTATCACCAGTAAATTATTACAGGGCCCTGTTAATGTGGAACACATTAACAACACAAGTGGGTCATATATATATATAAGATATTCAGTTGAATTTCATATGTTTTAAGCATATTTTAATAAAATTAGGTGAACACATACTAATATTCCTGCTGGACGTTTTTATAAAATGATTATTTGGTCTGTGAAATCTACATCAACCTAGGCTAGGTTTCTTGATTCTCACACGTTACAGATTTATTAAAACTACATTCACTAACATATTTTTCCAACATTCATATAAAATTAATGGGGCAGTATAGAACTATACCATTCCAATTTTAACGTAGGTTTTGAATACTAACTTAAGTTTGACATAAACACAATATTGAATAAATAATAATTTTCAATAGATTCTGAGCAAACGCGGTACACTAATTATAGTAATTCAGCTTTTAAACAACTGGTCATATACAGTCCATATTCTGTTTTACCATATTATATTGTAAGTTGAAACCTTTCACAAAATTTGAAGGGGAAAACAATCAACGTAGCTATGTCCATCTCCTAAAATGTTGCCTTAGATATATTAAATTTTTTTACGTGCTCAATGTCTTACTGCCATACCGCACTATCAGCATTGTGACACTAATGGGGTAGGAATGAGGAAGGTAGAATTGACAGGAAGTAATATTTGATAGGAGGCAGAGTGTAAAATTATTATTATTAGCACAGCGTCTTACTACCCGTTCGGGTTATACGCACAGAGTGTAAAAGCATTTAGGGAAAACACTCAGTATGCCCAGCCGGGATTTGAAACTGAACACCCACCATCGTCAAACCAAACAAAATGTAAATGATGCCCTTGTACACGTGCTTACAGGGTGTGCACCAAGGATATACAGCTTCGGTGGCCGCATGGTCTAAAGCGCTACTCTCGTGTTAGACTAGGCTACTGATGACGGGGATATAGAGATTTGAAGATCGGTCAGGTGTACTGAGGGTGGTTTTTCAAAAATTATTTTCCATTCTTACACCAGTAAGTACGATTACACTTCCTCTAAATATAACCTTCCTAATCCCTAAAGCCATTAGTGTAATTAGTACAGCAGCGTATAATCCGAACTGGTAGTAAGACACGGTGCCAAAAAATGTATATATTTATTTTAGTTTTACTATCCTTTCGGGTTGTAAGCTGCTATACTAACTACTCTAATGTTTTAAAGCTGATGCTGGTTGAATTTAGAGGAAGTGTATCCGAATATGCATGGCGGCAGAGTGGAAAGCCATTGAGATAAAACCATCCTTAGTACACTCGACCAGGATTCGTGGTCCACATTAACAGGGCCCTGTAATAATTTACTGGTGATAGCCTAAGAGAATATTCTCTATTAACTGAATTTCGTTCGAATTGGTTTGAATCAGTCTATATAATTTATTTGTTGTTATCATATTTGGATAATTACTACTCCTTCGTATTAAAATATATTTTAGAGTAGTAGTTTGACCCGTCTTTCGCAGAACCAAAACTATATCAAATTAGAACGTTCAACATACGGCTGCCTACTTTTAGATAGATCCTCTCTTTATAGTACATTCCTGATGTAAAGTTCGTTCACGATAGGTTTTTACCTGGATGACAGTTCGAAAATCATATGTTTAGGTTTTGTGTTGCAAACACTTGTAAAATATCACTGTTTTGTTATAAATGTTAAGATCTTTAATTACCTGTTATATATTACATTTAATCATACTATTTAATTTTTTTAAATAATTTATTTTTATCCAAATCGAAACAATTTTTTAAACATGATTAAAAGTACTTATTTTTCGATTTGGAACGTTATTGATTATGTGTAATATAGTTCACACATTAATACCTTTTAATACAGGCATCGTATTTACTTGGAAAAGAGAAAATACTTGTCATTTTTTATGTATATAATAAATTATTTTATTATTATTTTCTTATTTCAAAATACTTAACTGAACAAAATGTTTGTATCCAATACGTGTCTGCATCATTGTAAAGAACTTGTTTCCGTCGTGTTCAACCACATGGTTTACATTCGTCGGTCGCCATTTTGAAGCTATTTTCGTTAGAAGTTTTTGTGAAAATGGTGTGAATATTTTTTTAAAGTGGAATAAAACGATAAATAAACTTTGTGTCCGTCCTCAAATAAATATATAAATAATATTGGCCTGAATTACTGTGGTTAACTATCACATTAATATATTACCATCTGTGTTTATTACAGTCATCCGAAGTGATATATGTCAGCTGTTGGCGTAGTGATATATTAGAGACTATTTCTAGTAACATTTCGAGCTGTCATCCAGGTAAACTTAGGTCGTGAATGAATTATAGCTATGACAATCACAAATCAATAATGGTAATTAATAAATTACATAAATTAAACATTGATACAAATATTACCTTGTCCACAAACTTACTTCACAAATAACGTGATCATCAATAACTCAATAATTACCTAAGTACGATCATAAAATAAGATAAATGAACTAATATGTACTATTGCAGAAATATGTAGGAAAACAAAAGCATCCCAGTTAACCAAGGAGCGAAGATAAATAATATGCATTGTTAGAGAAACATATTTAATAAAAAGCATCATGGTTCACCAAGCTATGTCATCAGAATTTGTTTATTTTAACGGTTAAGTCGTTACTAAATAGAAGCTAATAATTATTTATCCTTAGCTCTTAGCTTTGTTAGCGCAACGTGAATCCCCTTTAAAATGATCTTTAGTTTTTGTATTTGTTTAGTTTTATAATTTTGTCTACCATATTGAAAAGTATTTTATGACCCTTTACTTACCCCTCACTTTTAAATTTCATACTTTACAGATTTTATGTTTACGTTGGGATGGTCCTTTTAAGAATTAGCCAAATTTAAATTTTCTTCTATTCGGAAAAGAAGATGTTATGATAATTTTATAAAGCCTTTAAACTACTTCAATCCCCACCCCTTCTTTTTCATTTCCCACGTTCCTAGTTTGAAATTTTAAGATTTATTTGATTATCTTATTTGGTTTATTTACGTTCTTGGCAAATTAAAATTGAAAACTCTATCGAAAAGTAGTGTTCTGTATCAGTAGTATCAAATTCGAACTCTTCCATTTCCATGGCTTAAATTTTGAAATTTGAGATGTTCGGACGTCATTGGTCTTCGAGAAGGTATATTGAACTACATGCCAAACTTCCATTTTATATCATACCAAACAAGTTTTTTTATTTTAGTTTTAGGAATCTTGAAGCTACCCCTGTTCCTCATTTACTGCTTATTAATTTTGAAATTTAAGGATCAGACCTAAATGGTTGTTTGAGGTGGTTCTTGTACTTACCTGACAAATTCCAATGTTCTAGTACACTAAAAAGTAACTTACTGTTTTGGCTTTTGTAATTTTGAAAATGGTAAATATTTTTAAATTTAAATTTTATGCCTCACCTTAAATTATTTTTTTATTTTACCTGCCCCCCCCCCCTCTCATCGCCCCCCTTTTACTATTTTTTTCCATTTAAAATCTTAAGTATTTTATGGTTATTTGAATGGTCTTTAAAAAACATCCTGCCCAATTTTAATTTCCTGCCACAAAGAAAAGTCGTTGCTATTAATTTGGAAATTGTAGCCCCAACTCATTTAAACAACTCTTACTTAAAAATTTCAAATTTTAAGACGAAAATGGCTATCTAGAGTAATTTTCCTCTTACCTGCCTACAAAATTTAAATGTTTCTGTCTATTGCCCTCTTCCCCTCTTGTTTCCCAACGTCCCAATAAGATTTTCTTAACGTTTCAAGCCCTTAATATTTATTTGGAGTAGTCTTTATACTTGTCTGCCGAATTTCTGTTTATTTCCATACTGAAAAGTAATTGTTTAATATTAGGTATTGATATTTTGTACTAACCCGTCCCCATTCTCTTCAATTCACTCTCATACATTTCAAACTTTAAGAATTATTTGATTTTATGGAGTTTTTTCTCTACCTGTCTACCAAAGTTTAATTTTATACCTTATTTTACATTTGTTTTATATACCTGCGTTTTACTAACTGTTGAGGTCATACGTATATATTATCAACACAATAATGGAGTAGGGATGAAGAAGGAATCATTTTAGAGGTAACTTAACCACATTTGCGTTGAAGAAGATTGAAAAACCATTTTGAAAAAAAACACCCTCAGTAGACCTAACCGGGATTTGAACCCCAATCTCCCTGTCTTAAGCAGGCCAGTCTAGCACAAGAATGACGGCTTAGACCATTTAACCATTGAAGAGGGCTTTTTGTTTCTAATTATAGATCTCTCATTTCCTGGACGTGCACTTTGAGATTTCACAATTTTATATTTTTCCAGTTATACGGGGAAATCCCGCTACTTTCCTGCTAGACAAAATTTCAAGTTTGTGGAAATACGGTGATGAGTTCAAATGAATATTTTTATATAGTAGGCCTATTTACCTTGATTAGAAACGTCAGTTTTATAAGTTAAATTCATATAATATTATATATATTTCCTAATTTTAACGTCAAACACGGCCGAAATTGTCATTATTTTAAAGCTTACCTCAAATAAGTGGGTAAATTAAGTCCTGGAAAAAATATAGGTTTAGGGGCTAAGGTAGATTTTGTACTTGATTTCTTTGAGATGCAATGAATGTACTGTACACAAAATACACAGAGGCATAAACAGACACGGCTGTCATGGTAGTTGGTTTTCCTGTCACACAGAGGAAAGGTTAAGTGTAATAAAAAATGTGGCATTTTGGAGGATATCGATACAATCGATACATTGAAATGCTAACTTTTTATTTGAACACCCGTGGGAACCCTCGATTTGTCCCTATGTGTGAGGAAATTTAGAGGTAAATATTCTCATTTATTTGGTAATCTCTAACGTTCATGTTCTGAAACAAGCTTGTCAAAGAGCTGTAAATGTTTTGAACTAATACGAATTACATGAGGATACAACAAAAATAATTCCCTCACTCTTTCAGCTTGTGGGTGGCTTTTTACTTTACACTAACGGGGTCACTGCCGTAATGGTTTAGAGTATTTCGTCCAAAATTGACCTCTAGTGGTTATAGTATTGTAATATCTCGTGTTTAAATCGTGATTTAAGTTAAGGAAGTTTTCTGATAACAATGATTTTTGAAAATTTGAGATATTTTTCGAAAATGGTTAAATAGATTTTTGTTCAATGTGTTTATCTGGGGAATGTTTTACATGATAAATGACAATGTATACTGGTTTTCTAAAAAAAAAAAAAAAAAAAAAAAAAA
>CABFOV010000710.1:87553-133419 GCA_902141375.1 Timema poppense
AAAAAAAAAAAAAAAAAAAAAAAAAAGGGAGTTAGTTTACTGATAAGTGATAACCAATATTGGAAAATTTTGTGCCAAATTACTAATAGCGGGAGTAGTTATGATTTTCATATTATTTATTTGAAGTTGGCCCGTTTCGGTAGCCACATGGTCTAACGCACTACTCTCGTGTTGGACTAGACTGCCGAGGATGGGGGGTAGAGGTTCGAATCTCAGTCCGGTTCACTGAGGATGGTCTTTACAAAATGTTTTTCTACTCTCCCTCTGCGCAAATGTGGTTACACTTCATATTAATATAATCTTCTTAATCCCTAAAATAATTAGCGTAATTAGAACATTAGCGTAAAAACCAGACAGGTAGTAAGACGCGGTGATAATAAAAAAATAAAATAAAGTTTATTCACACTTACTCTTGCCTCTTCTGACAATTTAAAATTATTAAAATGTCGTTCCGTATTTATTTGCCTCACAAATGTGTTTGGTCACTTTTGCAATAAAAGTTATATTTCATCACATTTCAAAGGAACCAGACACTAGTCGTACCCAGGCGAAAAATTTCCCAAATTAACTTAATTGCTTATTTAACACATAGGATTTGTACTCAATTTAATCTACAGTTGTGAATGTTGTGAAATTTACAGCCCAAGTTTTTTTTAATAGAAACATCATATTTTTTATAACGTAAGGAACACTGCCCTAATAGCGTCCATGCATTTATCGATTAGCGTAGATTTTATATACATACGTCAGATGAATTCAGAACCCCTAATAGTAGCATATTAGCTTTTAAACTGTTATAAAGGGCTAGAGTTGCCGTGAATGGACTATACTTGTCCTGGATAATGATTACATGAATATCTCAGCCCTCACAACGTATTCAAAAATCAGTAGCAGAGCAGCGGCGAGTATTTGAACTAAACAACATGGTGAGGTCTATATAAAGACGACAGGTGGACACAATCTGAGAGAAAGAAAGAGAAAACACAAGAAAACAACATTTTTAATGATCCTCCTCCAGAGAGCAAGCAATGAGCCTCTAATTGTTTATTTTAGCAGAGTTCCTCTTGCTTTGCTCCGACGCTCGTGCACGCTGGCCTCCCGCCATATTGGTCCAGGTGGGCCCCGTCCAACACGCCATCCCTGTTTAGACATTACAACATTCCTTTTTATTTCAGGAAGGGATTCCGAAATATTTATTCCAACATATTTTTATAGTTGGCATGAGGGGTAGCTATAGTAAAGTTGTGTAGAATACGTACAGATATTATATATGTATTGTTTGATGTTCTTTTATGAGCCGACGAATGCGCACAGCTATTATAACCAACAGAGGCCTACAATGGATGCACGAGTTCATTGGATTATTGAAAATCCATGATAGTGTGTTAATTTTATTATCTTAACTCATAAAATGAGAAGCAATATCTCAGGAGATAGTAATTTGATTTCTTCAATAAGTAAACATATCTCATTGTTATTTGCCATTTAAATAATATACTATCAAAATTTCTTCAAAAGTGTCACTTTAAATTTAGAGGTAAATACATCTTAATTTTGTTAGAAGAGTTATTCTACAATTAATACTACAACCCAGCTGGGATATCAGAATATTTATACTATTAGAATAAATCAGAGGAAATATAACCACATTTATGCGTAGGAAGAAAAGGAAACCATTTATAAAACACTACTCTTCGTGAATTGAGCTGTAATTCGACCCCCACCTAAGACAAGATGGTTTGACGTATGACCACGTGCCTACCGATGAGGGTTGTTGTTAATATTTTAATCTAAGAGGACAGGTTTGAAAAGAGTAGTTTAAAAAAAAAACTTGCGTTAGCATCGAAAACCAGTGGTGAAACCACAATGATAGTCACATACCCAATACCAATCTCAAAGCTAAGGTTGGGGCGCAAACCCCAAATTCCAAGTGTACTATGTCCAAGTGCAATGAGTGTTCATAACCTAAACTATTTATTTTTAACTTTTGTTGTAGACATGTAAATTCTCCTTGAAATTCCTGCTGGAACAACACAAAGTAGCAATCAACACTGTGATAAAGTGTTCGTGTGAACAAGCACTCATCACCGACTGCCATCCATGTGAACCGAGTCTAAATCCTAGTACGCACTTGAAAACATTTTCCCAGAAACATTGTTTCTGAAAAGTGTTTTAGTGTTTTCGGAAACAGTTTGCAAACATTTTGTCGTGTTTAATTGGTGTTTCCCAAAGAGGAAACCATGTTACTTGTCATACATTTCAAATGGGTTACAAGAAACCTTGTTTGCGTATTTGACTACATTGTCGACAGCAAACAACGTGGGCCAGGCCAGTCATTCATTATCCTGGGACCGAACATTTGTAAAAGAACTTCAACATTTGTAGGAGACATGCGAGTAAAGTTTCTAAAACCATTGCCGCCTTCGAGCTTCAGTTCTGTCATAAGCTTATTTGCATGGTATAAACCATTTTTAAGCACTTTATGAACCCACCACCGTTTTCTTAGTCTCCGTATTCTTGACCTGTCTATAACTTCGTACAAAGTACAAGCCGAAGCAGCAGCATCCTCGGCCGACATCTTTTACTCCTGTGGTATAAGTTATTCACGAGCTAAGTTTACCTAGATGACAGCTCAAAATGTTACTAGAAGTAATCCCTTATATATCACTACGCCAACATCTGACATCTATCACTTTGGATGACTGTAATGAAAACAGATGGTAATATATTAATGTGATAGTTAACCACAGTAATTTAGGCCAATATTATTTATATATTTATTTTAGCTCGAACACAAAGTTTATTTATAGTTTTATTCCACTTAAAAAAATATTCACACCACTTTCACAAAAACTTTTAACGAACATAGCTTCGAAATGGCTACTGACGAATTTAAACCATGTGGTCGAACATAACAATAAACAAGTTTTTTACAATGATGCAAACACGCAGTTGATGAAAATATTTTACTCGGTTAAATATTTAAAAAAAAAAAAAAATAATCATAAAATCATTTATTGTATGTAAAGAAAATGACAAGAATTTTCTCTTTTCCAAGTAAATACGATGCCTGTATTAAAAGGTATAAATGTGTGCAGTATATTAAACATAATCAATAACGTTCCAAAACGAAAAATAAGTACTTTTAATTATGTTTAAAACACCGTTTCGAGTTGGATAAAAAGATTATTTTTTTTAAAGGAAATAGTATGAGAAAACTTAAGTTTACGTTATTTTAAATGTAATATAAAACAGGTAGTTAAAGATCTTTACATTTATTACAAAACTATGATCTTTTACAAGTGTTGGCAACCCAAAACCTAAACATATGATTTTCGAACTGTCATCCAGGTAAAAACCTAATCGTGAACAAAATATATTTAACCTGGGGTACGCATATCTACAGTGGTACGCGAAGAACGTAAAAATTAAAAAAAAAAATTATGTATGTTTATATATATCATTATTTTATATTTATGTATACTATATTTTATATATCATTATTTTATATTTATTTATATTTATATATTTAAATATTTTTATTTCATTATATAAATATGTTTTAGTATATATTTATTAATATATATGTTTTATTATTTTTTATTTATATATATTTTGCATATATAATTATTTTGTATTTATATATACATATAATTATTATATCTTATTATATATATATATATATATGTATTTTAATCTCATTATATAGGTATTTATCCATTTTTGTATACATATATGTATAAATACACATACAATGTGATATTAATATATATAATAGTTATATATATAATATTTATAAATACAGATATAAAATATATATAAATATGTACATAAAAATATAGATAAAAACAAACTAATGTTTTATATATAATAATTATATACTATCTAAAATATTTATTTATAAATAAATATATGAAATAATGATAAATATAAATATATTATATATAATAATAATAATAATATAGGCATATATACATATAAATATAATATAATTATATATATAGGCTTTGCGAGTACTCGGATTTCGAGCTTCGAGCTGAGCTCGTTATCAAAATTCGGGATCGAAATCGAGATAGAAAGTTTTGTAGGCTTGTCATTTTCGATCTTCCTCTTGGTGTAAGTACAAATCAATTTTTAAACTGCAATTGTAAGTATAGGCTATTTAATTAAGGTGGGGGCGACAGTTTTACTCATAAATAATTTGGTAACTTAACAAATGTTTAAAATTAATTTAATATGTCACATTAATAACGTACTAGAGCTTTAAAACTACGTTCAATGGTTAGAATAATTTTGAGTTATCCTCGATTGAATTTGCATTGCCATGACAAGGCAATGAAAATAAAAATAGTTAAGTAGATCTCCAAATAATTGAAAAGTTATAATTTTTACTATTTTTACATGGTCCCTTTCTTAAAATTTAATTTCAGTTGAGTTAAGAATTTAACATGAATAAAAAGTTGAATTTAAATAAATTTCGTAATAAGTTAATTTCTAGTTAAAGCCCTTATTAGGCGCATAAAGGAGTGGAATTGGAGCTTAAAAAGTGGGCATGCGCTATTATTACGTCAAGGACTGATAAATGGAATATGAAACTTTTCAAATTTCTAACTGCTTACTAACTAACGCTATGGGGGCTTATTTTGGGGAAATATAAGCTCATTAAAACGTCAATTGTATTAACTTTTTTGTAATTTTACTGTCTTTAAGAATATGCACCTTGAAAAATTGTTGATTATTTTATCTATAATATTTGTATTTGAGTGTTGTAGTATTTATTTTTAAATCACGTTTTAGTAAAGAGCTGTTTATAATTTAAACCCCAATATTTGCATTTTTTTAAATTTTCAAACGTATATATTATTATTAAAAATGAATGTCATTCTTATTTTAAGAACATGTGTTGTTTTCATATATTTTTAAAATCTTACACTTTAAGGATATGGTATCTGTATTTTATATTTTTGACTGGGGCCATTTTAAATATACATCTACTATTTTACTTTTAAATCAAACACAAATTTATTTTAACATTTTAAAAATATGAATGTACTCGAACTCAGAAGCTTCTTAAAATACTCGACCAAAGTTGAAACTCGAATGAAAAACCCGTGATAAGAGACCCCTAATGTTTTTCTAAAAAAAACCTGCAAAGTTTGCTACATCCCCACCTTAAGCGAAGCACATTATCATTCATGAACTCATGAAACATACAAGTTGAGACATTTTAATTCAAGATCGTATTACTAGGAAACGAGAATACTTGAAAGAAATGAAAGATTATTATTTAAAAGGAGACAATCAATTTGAAAGACATGTTTGCAATTTTAACTAAAAAATATAAAACTTATTCAATTAAGTGAAAATCACAGCCCGAACATGGGAATCTAATCAGGAACCCGTTTACATGTTGTCATTTTTCACCTATTTGAAATTTATTCAGCTGTCAGGACCTATATTGTGAACAATAATCCCGAATTAGTTTGTGTTAGTATTTCAATCTTTCAAACAGGCTGAGTATTGAAAGGTATTTTTCAGATTGACAAATTTATCAATCAAACCATTCTAAAGGTCCTGAATTTGTTTCTAGGTGAGAGTAAAATAAATTTAGGTGTGCTCTCTTATTCTGAGCAACTAACTAACGTTCTGTATTGGGGTAGGGGGATAAAATGGAGGTTTTTTGAGAGATTTTGGTTCTCAGACGAAAGGAGGGGTAGGGAAACCCACCCTCGGTATATGTTTGAATATTGGGTGCCCCTAGAACTCATTTAAAGATTTTCTTGTCCAATTTTTTTAATTCGACTCCATAGTAAGCTGATAAGAGTGGTTCAGCCCCAGACAAATTTGTAAATCTGGATGCTTTTAGAAAATGTTGAGAGTGTTCTTCTTAGGAAAGTTTTTGAAAATTGAATGCCTCTAGAAGTTATTTGGAAGGGTCTTCCCTCAGAAATATTCGGAAAATTAGCTTATCTTTCTAGAAGCTATTTGGCTATCTGGCAAATATTTGAAAATTGGATGCCTTTAGAAGCTATTTGGAATATTCCTTGCTTGTAATATATTTATGTTGACTCTAGAACAGTGTTCCGCAAACGGTGTGACAAGGCACACTGGTGTACTCTGGTGGCCAATTAAGTGTGCCGTGTGACCTCAGACAAGAGAGCCCCGCATCGTTGATCAATAAAAACACTAAATGACATAATACTCCAAATTCAAAGAGTTTTTATTACTAAATATGACTTGTCTAGTATATTTTATAAAAATTCTAAAGATTCTAAAAAATGTAATAGTATAACGAAAGCCTTGCATTAATCACTGAGGTACACAAATTTTGGTACCTAAGATGTTTGACCCTTTTTGGGGTATTTTGGGGTCACACAATCTGAAAATGTCATTAGTTTTTGTCCATCAGATCTTCTTCTCATTATATTACATATGCACAGAAAACCAAGAAGCTTAGAACACGTAAAAAAAACAATATTTCCTTCTTCATTGATACATGTTGCTGAACCCACGTTTCTGTGATTTTCTGTGTTGCAATGTTGCTGGACATTCATGGTGGATGGTCCAACAATAGTCCGCCATCATATGCGTATATCATCAACCACGGTAACGGTACCGTTCTTCCATGGTCTTGATTTACTGGTGAAATTTCTCCCCTAGTTCATCGCTGACATCAACAAGACAATGTGGAAATCGATCCAAATGACTGTGGAGGTAATGCAATTTGATGCTTATGTTACAACCAAGGGTATAAAACGTAGTGAGCATATTCTCCACGAGTTTATGGTAGCTAGCGGCCTTATTATTCCTAAGAAAATTATGTACAACATGCAAAATGACGACCACGCACATGCCTCAATAGTTTGCAATGACTCTTGGAAACACTGTTCTTTAATGAGTTCCCAGGTTTGTGGTCAATCGAATATGCCTGCCTTTATTGTCTCCATTCTCAACACTGTGAATTGTCTATATGTGTAGCCGAAACACAATCCGTCTCTCTTAGGGGCCTTTACAAAATGTTTTAACAAGCCAAGTTTGATGTGCAATGGTGGCAATATGATCTTTTCTCTGCCCACCAAAGGTTCTGTGGTGATATTTTTCTCTCCAGCTACCATGTTTTCTCTCACAGGCCACTGTCTTTTCACCCAGTGTTGATCTTTAGATCTACTGTCCCACATACATATAAATCACGGGTACTTGGTGTACTCAGCCTGCTGCCCCAGGAGCTATCCATAAGTAACCACCATTCACTGGGTGTGTATTTCTGTACGCCCACTGTAATAAAAACATCCGGATTATTGACACATTTTCGTCGTGATTAATTCATGTCAATGCCTGAAAGAGAAATACAACACGTCTTAACATGTAACGCGCACACGCAAACACGGACAGCAATAGAAAATCCAAAGGTATGTATACAAACAGGTAACAAATGTTGGCGGGGAAATAAAGTACTAGGTAAAAACGCCAAAAATACACATAAAAAAATAGAGCTGCTAGAGCAAAAAGGATAACATTTCCGTTATCATCTTCACAAAAATAGCCAGAATCGAGTCAAAAATTCAAGCCCCCACGAAAACACATTTTTTACAGATAACAAATACTGACGGGAAAATAATGTAATACTAGATAGTAACACCACAATATCTTAAAAACAAGAGCTGCTGGGGCAAAAAGTATACCATTTTCATAATCAGCGGCACAAAAATACCCAGAATCAGCTAAAAAATTCCAGGCACCACGAAAAAGAAAATGTGTTTCCCAGTGATAGTTAAATGTTTTGTACTTATTTTTAGAAGTACCAAGTATACTTTACATTCATTGCTTATTTTATAAATACAATCTGAATATTCCATCACTTTTTGAAACATATTCAAATTAAAGTAAGATCGACCATGAAAGTAAATTCTTCATACGGATTGGTCAAAGGAAGCAATATAAAATGTTCTAAGATGCGCCCTGTTTATTTTCTCCATTTCTGTATGCGCCAAACAAGGAGAAAACTTGTGGCTATAAATACGGCAACGTCATCAAAATCGTCACTATTGGCGCTCTCTTCGACCAAAATGTGTGGAGGTTTTACTTTCAAATTGAGCGCTACTTTATTTTAAATATCTACTAAATTGGTAGAAAATAAAATATTACTCTTTTTATTTTTAGCTAGAAATGAAAATAGAACATAAAATAAGTATTTATTACTGCCTAATACTTAAACTACCATTATACTGTTATCTTTTATCATACTTACTATATGAGAATTTAAAGTCTAATATTTGATCCAGTCACCATTTAGTAGTGTTTTATATTTTATCAACTGAGTCTTTATTACAAACAAAAATTTGATAAAATTATCATATACTACTTTCAAAAACTATGGCACATTAATATTTACAATTACTTAGTATTTAATCAAACTACCATTTACTACTGTCTAATATTTGATATTTGTTATTTACAACTCAACGTTTTAAAATGTTATTATTTACTATTGTCTAATATATTATGATCACGTGAGTAGTTACCATCTTTTTTGCAATTAACAAAAGTCTAGAGTCTACTATTTGATAAAGAGAGTAAATTATTTAATAAATAATAAATTATGTTGTTTGTATTAACAATTGTCTAATATTTGACCAAATTACCATTTATATTTGTAATGTTTTGGTTAAGTAATAGTTTACTTCTGCCTAATTTTTGCCAAAGGTAAAAATTTTCTAATTATTAAAATATTAAAATTAAATACAATTTAACATTACTATACATAATTTACAAATTGAATCTGGTGTTGCGTTGGTTTAAACTGAAAATATATTTTTCTAATTGCTTAATATTTTCAAACGTATTTTTTTTGTAAACATTACATTGTTAATAATTTCTACTTATTATTAATAAATCCAAGAAGATTATTTAAGAATCATCTCCGATTATTTGTTTGCAATTAAATTTAGATACATATATCTTATTACTAAAATACAAGTAAAATAAACATAAAAATAAAAGATCAGCCAGTAAGACTTTCAAGATGGAAACTAAAGATAATCTCTCATTTATTTCTAGTTGTTTCTTTGTTTCCCAGTAATACTGCTCTCTTATAAAACAAACACCAGGGAAGTGTTCTTATTTGATGTTTGTTGTTTTAAAGTAAACGCTTTGTTGCTCCAACATCACCGACCAAATACTTGGTTGTCTGGGCTGTTTTTACGACTCTTCCAAGACCTACTACTAGCTTACCATCGATTTTTTTTCAGCGCTCTTCAAACGGAACTACCAACCTTAAACTAGAGTTGACTTTTTTCAAAGATTTAGGTAGTACTCGTTGGTTTTGTTTTATTTATTTTCAAACGGCTATTTATCATTAGGTCTTCATTAAAACCACTCGTCTGGGAATTAAAGCGATGTTTTAATAAATGTAACACATACAAAATAATATCAATAAAATTAATTTATAATATTATTTGAGAGGAATAATTGAGCTTAGGGGCAGGAAGTTTTTGTCTTAGGTTGAGAGAAAAATTCAAAATAGCCATTCTAGAACAATAAATAGCCCGACATGAATGCCAACATTCTTTAAAATTTCTCTTGTACCTTCTTTCCCTAAATATATCTCCTCGTTCCAACTGGTATAGCAATATTTTAAATATCTACTTATTTTATCCACCAGGTCCAACTAACCATACGAGCAACAAGCATTGCAATTACATCAATGAGGTAGGGATGAGGAAGGTATAGTTTAGAAGAAAATTCGTCCTCATTTATAGGCGGGAAAACCATCCATCACTAGACCCCACCAAGATTTGAACTCTGACTTCTACATTATTAGTAGACTTGAATGGTGAAGTCTGACATTTAGTATAAGTGCTTCCTAACGATTCTAGGGAAAAGGCGTAAGTGAAAGAATTGTACACGAAAATTCCACACAGAAAAAACCCCACAACCTTAAATGCTCACAGGAAAAAATATCAGACTGAACAAGCCCAGATGGAAAAATGCCCACACGGAAACACGCCCAAAAGGAAAAATGCTCACATGGAAAAATGCCCACATGGAAAAAATCCCGCACGGAAGTATGCCCAAAAGGAAAATTGCTCACATGGAAAAATGCCCACACGGAAACACACCCACAAGGAAAAATGCCCACACGGAAAAAACCCACATGGAAAAATATTCACATGGAAAAATTCCCACACGGAAACACGCCCACAAGGAAAAATGCTCACATGGAAAAATGCCCACACGGAAAAAAGCCCACATTGAAAAATGCTCACAAGGAAAAATGCTCACATGGAAAAGTGCCCACACGGTAAAAAGCCCACATGGAAAAATGCCCACAAGGAAAAATGCTCACATGGAAAAATACCCACATGAAAATTGTTCAAACGAAAAATGCTCATGTGAAAATTCTCACGGATAAAAAGCTCACTAAAAGTGCGCACACGGGAAAATGTCCAAAGAGACAAATGCCTCCATTCATTTTTACTTTCTCATCAAAAAAGAAAGTATTATAATCGTGAAAAAAATTGAAATCGAAA
This sequence comes from Timema poppense, assembly GCA_902141375.1. Classification (NCBI taxonomy): domain Eukaryota; kingdom Metazoa; phylum Arthropoda; class Insecta; order Phasmatodea; family Timematidae; genus Timema; species Timema poppense. The sequence continues at coordinate 98,083 of CABFOV010000710.1, forward strand.
TAAAAAATTTAAACAAGAAAAGAAAACTGCATTTTACAATTATGTCAGTCTCCTTGTCTGTCTATCTATTTATGTGCTCAAACTTGATATTTAATTTTTTCAAGTACAAACCTCAAGATTTTTCTCTTTTATTTTCAACCTAGCCCTCAAATTAAGGGTCATGAGTTTTTTTTTAACTCCAATTTTGAAAATAGCTTTAACGATTTTGATTGAAATTGATATATAGACATGTTTGACCTCCCAAATAAGTCAGGTAACACCTTATATTTGGTTTTTGAGTAAAAATTAGTTGAAGGGCAATATACTGATGACTAATTTTAGAAAATTCGAAATATTTTGAAAGCGGCTCTAACAATTTTATTCCAAATTTGTATATGTGGTATGTATGTCACTATAAAAATAAATTGTACGGAACTCTGCCAAACCCTAATCAAACTTGCATTCCGTTAAAAATTAACCTTGATTTATAATTTTTTTCGTGTGGGCATTATTCCTGTGAGCATTTTTTGTGTGATCAATTTTTTGTGTGGGCATTTTTCGTGGGAGCATTTTTTGTGTAGGCATTTTTCATGTGGACATTTTACGTGTGAGCATTTATCCTTGTGCACATTTTTCCGTGTGGGCTTTTTTCCATGTGGGCATTTTTCCTTGTGGGAAATTTTCCTTTTGGGCATTTTTCCGTGTGAGCTTTTTTCCTGTGAGTATTTATGGCCGTGATGTTTTTTTATGTGCGGAATTTTCATGTGTGCTTTTATCGTTTGCGCTTTTTTCCGATCAACCTTCCTAACGCATTATACCGAAACAAACACTGTAATTTCCCACATAACTCTGGAACCAGAGTATAAACATCTCAACACTAGGCAGTTGTACAGTGAATATGTTAAGTATGTGTATCCTGATAGAGTGAGCTATATAGCTAAAATAAACTCTAAATTACTTTCTAATATAATTTAAGCTCTCTAAAAATAGTTCCTCTAAAGCTACGTCAGGCTCTTGTTGGGTTTTTCGTAATCGTTCTAGAAGGTCGAGTCATTACGTAAGTCGTGTAAGTCACGAGGTGATAGGAAATAAATAAATATTCTGCTTTATAATAGAAATATACTCACGAATATTTCTTAAAATATTCCAAAAATAAATAATGTAAATGTTTATCGTTGTCTTGAATCTTAACTCATGTAAATCAATATTCGTTATTTTCCGCTAATGTCAGAGAAATACTTCATTTTCACACACAATTACATGAGAAAAATATGAACAGAACAATCAAATGCACACAGTTCATGAATACCGATTTCTAATGCCAGATTTTGTTAGTTTCTGGTTTATTAAGAAGGAAGTTGACTTCATATAACTCTATTCAACTGGTATTCGACCATTCATTCGTAGATTTATTTGTTAATGCAATATATTTTTTTTTTAATTCGAAGTCCAAAGGATATATACAGATATTCTAAATATCCAAAATTCGAATTAACCATTTTCATGAGTGTTTAGACAGCTGGTACACAATACATCAATAACCTCAAAATATGTCACATATATAAATTTTATATAAAAACACATACATACATACATAAAAAAACAAGGAAAGTACAAACACAAAATATAAAAACTTGTAAAATATAGCATACGATAATTACATATTTAAATTAGAATTGATGAAAGCCGAACCAGCACATATCTTTATTAGGAATCCCTCTCGTCATCAGTGCATAATTCCAAGCTTTCTCATTTTCTATGTGTCATTTGGCTAACTCCAACTTTCTTTGATATACGGTTTAATAAATATCGTTAAGTCAGGATTTAAATGAGTATAAACTCGAAAAAATTAACAACATATAGGCTTCAAATTATCCAAATATTTCCCCTGTAAGATTCAGATTAAATGTTTTTTTTATGTTTGATTTGAATAAAAATTTCATGAGGAATCATGATGGGTTTAAATTATCGGATTTTTCGAATTAACCAATGTCGCACTAGCCAAAACTTACTGTATAACAAAGTTTTTCGGGTGAAATCCCACTGTGACTGCCATGTGTCAAGAAAATCTTCCCGCGTGCCCAATGAAAGTCAAAGCGCGTTGCGAGGTAGCCGCTTGAAACGCCTTGTTAGTTTTATTTAGACCAACTATCCAGCACGCAAATCTAGCTAGGCAGTTTCAGGACTGTTTGCGGGCGCACACAAACCATGTAGCGTGAGGTAACTAAGCATTCTCATGAGTATTGTCTTATAAGAGAGGGATACACTAGCAGTCATCTCTATCACAATATTAGATCATATTATATTCTAAAACAAAATTCTGTGATTTTTTATTTATATATGCCAAGCATTACTGAAGTTAATAATTTTTGAGATTCTAAATTATTTATTTGACAAACCATTACTATTATAGTAATATGAGTGATTCTATATTGTGCATAATATTCTTTGTAAATTATGTGTTAGTAATGTGTGTAGTATTTCGACTACAATACAAAAGCATATGAACTTTGCATGATGTATTTAAATCCCGGAATAGTGGAATATTATCCAGGCCCTCTTTAGTGCCTTAAGGCCGTATTACACGTAGCAGGTTGCAGCGCTGCTTTCTGACGTCGTTTTGCAGCGCTGCAAGATGATCATGTAATATACCTAAATGATCGGTGCGCGTATCAGAAAGCTGGCAGCTCAAATATCAAACGAGTTTGATATTTTCTGATCGGACGACTGCTTTCTGCACCGTGTAATCGCTTTCTGCGCTTCCAACTTGTCGAATGTTGTACTGCGCATGCGTGCGCCTGGTCAAGATAAGGTAGTACCATACCAGAGGATCCATTTTCTCAACATTTTTGTTCATGTGAGCCACGCTCACTGTGTTTATATTAGACTATAGACCAAATATGCTTGAAGGTGTCTTCATTCATACGTAAGTAGTTTCGGAAGTCATAAGCATCTAATTCAGGTAAAATCGTCACAGTATGTGACACATTGTTCCATTTTAACACTAAATTTCGACTCCACACACGTTTCTTTATGCGTTTTACAACGCTAGGAGATTTCAAACTTTGCTAGTACCCGTACAATATAAGCAGCTCTTCGTCTTGTTGTTGACGAGACATCTTAGCACAAAGTGAACCAGCAAAATCAAGTGCGGACGATAAAATAACTCCCCCTCCGCTGAGTGGCAAGATGATCATTCGTCAGAATGCAGCTTGTGTGTAATAGGTAACCCAGATTTGTCAGCTCGCAGCGCTGCAAAACGACGTCAGAAAGCAGCGCTGCAACCTGCTACGTGTAATACGGCCTTTAGACTTGAATCGCACCTTTTTTGTAGAGCATTTTTAGCTAAATGAATTTTGTATAACTTTTTTTTTTTAGTTTAAGTTATACTTAGTAAGAGAAAAAATAAAATAAAAGTTTATTTTTTTAACAAAAAACTATAAGAAAGCTACCAATTTCAATTTCCGGGTTGCCATATTTATAATCTACAAAGCAAATATATATATACCCCACGCGTTTTTATAATAGAAATGGTACTATTTTTTCACTTATTTGATAGACTAACTCTATTTTAGAAGCTGTTTTAAAAATTCTGTGCTCCTAAAATTATTTGTGAAAGCCCTTTATTGTATAATTAGGTAGCATAAAATGATTAAAAAATGTGTTCCATCCATATTATAAAATAAGTTTATTTCATTGTGTTTCAGACGTGGCCATTCAGTTTTCAGCAGCCAACACAGCAGCAGCACCAGTCTCAGAGAGTTGGAAGCAGTGCAGAATGGAGCGGATCTAGTGATACAAACCTTCAACCTCACTTGAAAGATTCTTCGTCCTCGTGTGATCTGGAGGAAGACCATCATGGCTTCCACAGACACCAAAATAATATTCACTACTCGGACTCTTTCTTACACGTACCTTAATACACTCTTGTTTGCACACCGTCCTAGTGTACAACACCATTTTACCTATTACAACTATCTCTTTCACGTGCCTTAACAATAGCTACCACACAGACAAGTCTAAATTACATCACCAGCTACAAAACTATTTCTTACGCGCGTCTTAGTAGCAGATATTGTACAAACCGCCCTAATTTTTAACGAGATTTGATGCAATACTACTCTCTTACACGTGCCTTTGTAGTTAATAGCAACTGCTGTAAATATACAATAATAATTATTATAGTATTTTGGTAAGAATAACAGTTTATAAAATACAAACACTTTTTTGTGTTAAACATTTTCAACTTTTTAATATAATAAATTTTGGGAAGACTTGCCCTAGTATGAGACTAGTATTTCTCAGACATTCTAGGAATGGAGTAGTGGGGGTAGTAAAAATAATTACTATATACATACATACTGGATGGAAATGTCTATCCTACGTTAACACAGAAATAATAGTTGGCAAGGATTTATATAACACTAGATGTATGACCCGTTCTTCGTACGGGTAAGCCGCATCAAAACTGTATCAAATTAGGACTTTCAACAGTCGGTGACCAACATTTTTAGTTGCTCCTTGAAATAATTATGGCAACCCCAAGGCAGTTATTGCAATCAATGACTTGAAATGAATTTTAAACTTTGAAAATAATCTTACCTATCACCCAAACTGAGTACACAAACGAACGGAATATTTACCTAAGGACGATAAAGTTTAAAAAAAATAGTTTAACAATTTAGAGGCCACCCCTCCTTTCTCCCTAACCTTTCATACATTTCTTGGACCCCTAATGTTAAAGTCAACACTAAAAACTGTTTTTGTTATCCTGGGTGATCTTTTTACCAATTTGCCAAATTTATATTTTCTTACATACTGAGAAGTTTTTCCTATTAGTTTAGTAAAATGTGAGGCCTCCATTTCTTAAACTATTTTCCAGTTGCATTTATTCACTATTTATTTATTTTAATTTTAACTATTTGACAGTATCTAACTTTTTTAACACACTCAGGTTTTTTCTATTGGTATTTTAAATTTCTAGTTTTCCTTCAACATAAATCTTGATTGTAAATTTTTATTTTAAATTATAATATTATGGTTATCTGCAAAGTTTATATTTTTTATCGTATCGAAGGATGGTGTTTTCTATGAATTTTGAAATTTCTTCTCGGGTTGATAAATTTAGTTTTGGAAATTTACAGCCCTGACCATTCCCTATCACCCAATTTAAATTTTAAATATTGAAACTCTTCTGGCTATTTGGGAGTTTTTCTTTACATTTATTAAAATATTTCAATTATCTTCAATTCCGAGTAGTCTTTTATATTGTCGGAAACTTTTAAAGGGACACTTTTCCATTTTCATGACTACCATTTTAAAATTTAATAATATTCAAACCTTAAATATAGTTTGAGTTTGGGGTATTCCTTATACCTGCCTGACAAATTTCATTCTTCTACCACACTGATAAGTAATTTATTCTTCTAGTTTTGGAAGTTTCAAAGCCTCTTAATTTTACCAGCCCCCACTTACAAAGATAGAACGATCTGGAGGATTCCTTCTACATGACTGGAAAATTTATAATTTTTACCCCACCTAAAAGTTGTTTTTTTTCTTATACACCCCCTCCCCTTCTACCCTATTTCCCAGAGTCCTATTTAAAATTATGTGAATCTTTTAGTTATTTTAAGTGGTCCTTTACATTCAATCCGAATTCCAGTTTTCTACCACATTGGGAAGAAGCTGTTTTTATTAATCTTGAAAGTTTAAAACCCTTTAACCCCCATCCCATTATCCTACATGTCCAGCTACCCCTTATAAAGTTCAAATTTTAAGATTTAGCTATCTAAAGATGTCCTTCTACCTGCCTACCGAATTTTGATTCTCTACGGCACTTAGTAGCTATTTTTATGTTTAACCCTTCCCCCCTTCCCCATGTATCCTGGAGTTCCATCTGAGAATTTAAGGTTTTCAGACTATTATGATTATTTTGAATAGTCTCTTTACCTTCCCGCCAAATTTTAATTTTCTACCTCATCTAAAAAGTGTTTTCATAATTACCCGCCCCCTTCCCCCACCCTATTTTGAAACATATTGTTTTTAGATTTATCTAGTTAAATAGGGCAATTATTCTACCTAAATACTATATTATTGCGTTCCAGCTCTTCTGGAAGTGGGTTTTCATTTCCGGACAGATCTACATTCAGTTTTTAAAATATACATTTCCTAATGAAGCGCGTAAGGCTCCTGGATACTTTCTGAAAATACTCTTTGGTCATATTAAGTTGTTTTTTACCTGTAGCACGTCTGTCAAATATGTTAAATAACCACTTAACGAAAGATTGGGATGCATTTATTATGTATATTTCAGTGACTATTTTCTCATGTACAAAGTCATGGCTGTTCAAATCAATGTTCTATACACACCAGCAATATTTCCATACTCAACTCAGTATGAGTTTAGTTAAACTATTATGGTGTAAATTGCCAACTATCATGGTGACCATTATCAAAACAATTAGCTATCATAAAAGCTAATACGTCATTTAGTACTAGCCCCGGTTATAGTTTCAAGCGATGTGTTTACAAAGGCATGAGCAGTATAGATACAAATCGAACAATTGTTTGCTTGTTTTTCAAATAAAAAATTGATAAAATTATCTTTGTTTGAAAACTAGTTTGAGAGAAGTGTTTGTTATTATATTAATTTTGAAGATTTAATCACAATTTAAAACCCACGCTGGATGGTTTCGAAACATACCTTTAAGTTTTTATTTTTACTGCGCGAAACAAGGATGAAATCAATGTCCGTTTGAACAAACGTCCTTAATTTCGTAGTAGCTAAATCACTGGTTATTTAGTGATAGCCACCATCATTATTTCAATACAAGTTTATCTATTAATTTGAAAACGAAATGTGTGTGGTGCATAAAGTATGCCTCAGCCAAATTATTGTTAAATAATATTAATAATATTTATATTCCTATGGATGAAAAATTATTTTAAAAGTAAGTTACATAATCAATAACTGTAGGACCATTTTTATATAATAAACAAGTTTGTTGCCACCCTATCATGTATTGAAGTTGAAGTTGATAAAAAGCTACATGACTGCATGGACAACTTCATTAAAAGCTATGTGTAGAGAAGATTTTATTCTAGTTTATTAAAAATTTGTTTAAAACCAGAATTCCACTGAATTTATATTTAAATTATATCATTTTCATAATTTTAGAAATATAAGATACTTATTAAATATGTAGTATTCAAAAGACAACCTTAAATGAAAATTGCAAAATTCTATTAATTATTTTGAAACAAAATGTATTTAGAATGGTTTTTATCTTAAACACTGTAAGAATTTTCATTTTGAAAAAATGCAATTTAATCTACAAAGCAAATAAGGGCATAAAAAAAGGGGGGATTGTGAAGGTCCAATATATACGTATAAAAACTTTTATTTGTCTGAAGTTAAAATTAAACTCTCTCTTAGAAAAATTAGTTTCTACGCACTTGAAAATAATTACCTAGATTAGTATAAGATAATACACAGTGAGTTAGATTATAAAAGCTTATTTTGAAAGATAAAAAAAGAGTTGATAACATTTTTATGAAATATGTATCTAGTAATGGCCATAATTTTAGTAGTAAACAAAAATAAATGTAATTTCTTTGATAGATATACGTTAATGAAATCTAGTTGAATTAAACTATTTTGTCTTTAAAATACGATAATTATATTGATGTTTGCTTTAATATTATATCAACTTTAAAATAAAATGGCCTAACTAATTAGAATATTAAATAGGCACGACCCTAAAAGTGGTTACATCTGAGATTCAAACTACAACGTAGTGGAGAGGGTTAGATATCTTGATACATCAGATAGTTTGTCTGAAAATCTCTCCTTTGGCACATTTTAAACGGGTATTATCTCAGTATTTAGTGAGTTATATATATAAATATATACAGTGTATGCTTTAGTAAATTATATGTATAAAGCAGCACACCTAAATCAACAACATTAAGATAATTTTAAATTAAGGTGTAACTAAATTTGATTCCATTAATAAACACTTTTATTTTTAATGACTAAAAAGTTTAATAAATAATAAACATGAGTCAAACACAAATTAATGGATCAATAAAACTTCTATAGACGTATCAATCCATGGGTTCATTTTTTCTGACTCAAGCTATGAGTGTGTTAAAAAAAAGTCACAACTATAATATGGGGGAGCACGTGAGTTAAGTTTGAAATTATTATATAAAAAATATTTGACTAAATAAATAAAATATTGCTCCAATAGAAACATTTAGTTTAATTTTCTGCGCCTAGTAATTTCCACAGTTCTTGAATATTTGTCAAGAGCATAGTGGAATTCCACGAGAAACTTTTTTTATTAAAAAAAATAAGCCCTGGTAAAATTCCGAGATGCCCATGACAAATATTCAAGAACCATTGAGATTAATATGTGTAGCAAACTAAAATAAATATAGCTACTGGATAACTATTCTACTTACTTAGGGAAAAACCTGTTTCTTTACAAAAAACCACAAAAATACTCAACTTAACTCACAATCCTTTCCCTCCCACCTTAAAGTTCTACGCCTGATACTTGTGCAAGACCTGGCCATTCGACTGACCAACATCATCAGGGTTCTACTTCCAGAGCTGAGGCCAGATAAACAAAGAGAAAAGTGACTTTGATACTTCGAACTATAAACTTGTACTTACCACTTTTAAAAAATATTTAACTAACTTTATTTAAATAAAACTAATAGTCATAGATAAACCAGTGGTTTTTAATAATCAATATAGTTTTATTATCACCGCGTCTTACTACCTGTTCAGGTTATGCGCATATATGATAATTACGCTAATCTAGTAGGGATGAGGACGGTAGCATTTTACTGTGAGGAAATCTATCCGCATTTGCGTGGAAAGAGAGTGAAAACCATTTTGGTAAAAACTCATTACATCCGACCGAGAGTCGGACTCTGATCACTCCGTCATCAGCAGGCCAGTACAACACGAAAGTGGCGCCTTAGACGATTTGGCCATTGAGGCGGGTAAATGATTAGTGATAATGATTTAATTGAAGTTTTAACGTGCACTTTTTGAACCGACTAATTGTATAATAACACGGGAATTTCTATGAGTGAGAGCGAAAGGGCCTAATAATTCTCCGGGAAAGGTATTTTCACATTCCTTCCAGGGTTCTTACATGCCGCAATCGCCCGAAATGGGACCGACGGCTTTACTTCCGCTCCAAGGAACTTGTGTTACGGATTTTTATCTCTCAAGGAAAATCCATCGACTCCGGTTGGGTTTGAACCCACGAACATTGGGTCGCGAGGTGCGTACTTTACCCCAGGACCCCCAAGGTCACCATGATTAATATTGATCGTGACAATTTCTATTTGCTATTGAGGTGACCTAGCAGTCTAGGGGTAAGGTGTCAGACTTCTGTGCTGGGGGTCCGGGGTTCAATCCTCGGTCCCGGCACAGATTTATCTGAGTTCCAAACCCTTCCTTCACCTCTGACAAGACGTGTATTAATCACAACTTGTGAATGTGAGGAATGCCAGACCTCCACCATGGTTCGGATTCCACGTCATCTCACAATAACCCTACCATTACACATTAACGTAAGTGCGTATAGCCCGAACGGGTAGTAATACGCGGTGATAATATTAATAATGATAATAATATTTGCTATTTATTCTTAATTTTGGCTTTACATTTTTAACATAATAAGTATACCATTCACATAACAAATAAATAGTTTAAAAATGTATTCAAATTGTCGGAGTAGACACCAATAAAATTGCCTAGAGTGTAATAAACATCGGAATTACAAAAAACATTAAAATACAAACTTGGAGGATGAGGTTAAACAACAAATTACCCTAGATCTGCCAAGCAACAAAGTTAAACCGGAGAAGTGATTTTCCTATTGAAGTTATCACATTCACTTTCTGGTGTCTACTACCCTGTAGGGTGGTAAGCTTACTTTGCACTATTACACTATGGTATAACTTATAAGATAGAGTCATTGTGCAATCTGTCAAAGTAATACTGACACTTTTTAAAGTGAGCGGAGTGCACATTGGTAAATAAAACTATGAGGATTTACTCTAGAAGGTAGGCTACGATTGATTAAACACACTCTTTTTATTATTATTATTTCAGGTAGTGTGGCCCAACTGGCGGGAAATTCTCCAAACAGAAGATGGCACATTTAAAAAAATATTAAATCCCTCTTAATTCAAATTTAAAACATAGATTATTTAATTACAGTACTAACAAAACTATCTAAATAATAGTCTGGAATGTATGAGGATAAAGTCTGACACCTTAGCTCAGTCGGTAGGGTATTTATCTATTGAGTTAGGAGTCCCGGGCTTAATTCCCAGCACTGTCAAAAAATATATCATTTGTGAAATGTGGACCTACTTCCACCCTCACAGTAATGAATTCACGGCGGGGGGGCTGGGTATTGTGTTTACTCTAGATTTAAGATAGGTAGCTTACAAGTCATGTGCTGAGATAATCAGTTGATTCAGAAAGTGCACCTTAAATAAAAAATGATGATACGACGAGAATGCTACTAAGGATACCAACTTGCAGCTGTGAAAGACCAGTCTAAACAATAATTAAACATTTAGTAAAAAAAAACACACCATTTTCAAAGTTATTCAATATTTTCCTTCTCTTGACATACAAAATGTGTTAAAAAGTAGATTATATTGTGTATGTGTTTATGTTACATTTAAGTGTGGACCCGAGCAGTAAAACTAGCTTTAGTATCAATAGACGGAATAAATAAACACCTAGCTTTGAGTTTAGGGATGGGCTCAGTTTTGCGACTTACTACAGAGATGCAGGCACCCACAGAAGTCTACCAGAAAAATAAACATGGCCTGTCCCTCGAGGAAGTTTGGGTAGCAGCTCAATACACACACAAACCTCTTGAAGTTTGTAATATATAGTATTACATTCATAGTTACAAATAGATTTTAACAATGATTGTTACTTCTTAGAACCAAACAGTGCTCTTGTATTGAGCATTAAAGGACTTTAATCACGCCTTAATCGGCATCACGTTAACATGACATACAAAAGGATGAAATGCTGTGAAACAATAAATTAGGCTGTTGTCTTATTATCTGGAACAAAGCAGAATGATAGTTGTGGGTTCATGGGAAACTGTTGGGCTTTAATATTATTTTAAGAGACCTATACGGACTAGGCGTAGTATATTTACAATTTTATAACAAACATAGTTTTTCAGCAAAATAAATCAAATATTTTTTGCAGTAGAAACATAAAGTTTAATTTTAATCACATTGTAATCTGAACAGTTTTTGAATACCTGTCAAGGATGTCATAGAATTTGATAACTTTTTCTCTTAATTTGAAAAGTCCCTCATTAAATGCTAATATGCTAGCGACAGATATTCAACAACTATCGAGGTCACCATATGTATACAATTAAATTATTCTATGTTTCTACTAGTAACTAGAGCAACGTTTTATTTACTTTGGATTAAAAAAATTATTTGCTATGAAAACTGCAAAAACACTAATATCAGCCGAATTATGGAGTTATTTGTTCTTTCACCCGAAATGCCTAGTGTTCAAACATTTTAAAAAGTTTGATCCAAAATCTTGATTCTGAGTAGGAAGAGATTGTGTTCAATCAATGCCAAGGGTTATTTTTTTGCTCCCAACGTTGATGTAGAGTAATTTAAGGATATAAATAAGTGTTTTTTTTTGAAAGCAGGATAACATTAGCACGTAAAAAGGACGGGAAAACCACAGCTATACGGGATTATTCAAATCACCACGTAAACAACTATAAAAGTTGTAGGGGTGACAATACTAATGTTTCCATATAATGAGCTTGTATACACCTGGGGGGTAGGCAACTCATCAATCATCAGCACATGACACGTCGAGTGTGGTGTTCATTATGACTAGATCCAGTGAGGTTGTCTTCGACAACGCTGGCCCAGATGTTAACAGAGCATGTCTGTTGATAGTGGCGTTCAACCATTACATGTGGGTTTTCTTCATCCCACACGTGATTGTTGGGGCTGTTGACAAAGTGGTCACATGTGATAGCAGCCTCGTCAGTCCACAGAATGATGCGAGGAAAATCAGGCTCATCAGTGCAGTGATGCAAAAACCGGCGAGCAAAGTCAACCCATGACCGGAAATTAGCTGCTCCCGTCGCTTGTAAACGTTAAAGATGATACGGGTGCGGGAACTTTGCACTTAGAACCCTCAACACGGTTGGTTTACTGGCGTGTATTGTGCAAGCTGGTCGATGGCGACGTGTTCCAAAACATCATCAAACCTGAGTGTTCTGACGTTGCGCATGAACCCCGTGTCATGCCTGTTTATTGCGAATGTACCAGTCTCACACTACGACCTGTCCAAAACTGTAAATATTCGGTGGCTAGGCAAGATTGGGAGCCTAGCCTCGCTGCCAACTAGACACAAATTCCATATGTGTTTAATGCACTGGACTAAACGTCCATACCGACTAGATATAGCCTTAATCATACGTTAATTATGGTTTTACTTTCCCTTGACGTACCTCATTTTGCGGACGTTCTCGGCTTATGACAGGACTCCTCTTTGGTTTTTACATCTCTTTCCTACTCTAATTTGCAAGGTCTGTATGCATATTAGAAATTTACTTAATTCCAGGAACAAAGATGAGGCGTGTAGATTATAGTAATAATATGAGAATTAACATGGGGAGAGAAATGAGAACTATTTTGATTTACTTAAGCTAATAATAAAGGTTGAGGTGTGTATAGGAAGGTTTAATGTGAGGAAACATGAATGAGAAGGTTAGTTTATAGGAAGTACACCCACATTTACATAAAGAGAGACCTGAGCAACCGTAATGGTTAATTTAAGAGGTAAGTATAGGATTGATTAAATAAATCAAACTCTTTGACTCTCAGCCAGAACAAACGAAAAGTGAACATATTTTCACTCACTCCTTTTACCAAATGATTCTCCTATTCAGATTAGGACTGTATTTAATCAAAGGAAAACCATACGTTGGCAAAATAACCTCCCGGAATCCCTTCCAAAATTTAACGTCAACGTATTTAAAAAGTATGTTTGGATATGCTCAGTTTTTGATCTGCTACCTCAGAGTCGGGTGAGCTATTGTCGGATTCAAATAAGGGGCCTTTTTCTGACAGCTAGAAAGGCTCCCTAATTTTATGTATTCATAGGTCAGATAATGAATGCTACATCTGTTGCTTTTAGTGTCGTTCACACGAATCTTCCTTGTCGCGCGTGTTTCCTACCGTTAGTTACGTGAGGTCTCCGCGTGTTCGATCCAGGTTCATTGGTCCAAGTGTTTTTTTTTAATACGGTCAACGCACGAAGGTCTGTGAAGTTGACAGCACTCATAGTGGCACAAATAAAAGACCTTTGCCAATATTTAGTGCTGCATTTGCGCCATAAGAATATCCTATGCTCAAAATTTGTACTACTATAGTTTTAATGTGAACACCAAAAAACGTCGAAGGTATCATAATTTGTGCTCTTCACGTAGCAGCACCCAGAGTTTTTTCATGGGTTGTTTTTTTTTACTATAGTACCAAAAATTATCATACCGGATATTCTTGTGGAATAAATGTAGCACTAAATATTGGCATGGGTGTCATAAGTTGTGCCGTTATAGCCAGACGCGGATTCAGCGAGGGGGGGTCAAAGGGTCAGTTGACCCCCCTGTGAAAGTTAGAAAATTGATTTTTTTAAATGTTAGTTTAAATTTTAGAAAGAAAATGCAATAGAGCAGTAGCAGCTCGTAGCTAAAATTAGTGGGGGTGCTGCTCCAGAAAATGTTGAGCCTTTGTTTTAAAATTGTGTAAAAGGAAAAAAACATGTATAAAAAGAACATTTATTGAGGAACTTGATCTATTCATTTAAAAATTAAATCCATTCTTCTTGTTTTGATTTACGTAAAAAGTTCAATAATGTTCTCCTTAATCTCTCGATGACAATTGAGGAAATTTTCCTCCATTGAAAGTACTGCAAGCGCATTTAGTCTTTCTGTTAAATAAAAGAGCCGAAAATAAAAATGAATCAAATAAAATAGCTGGAAGCAGAATAGTAATCTAATTATACACTCTTCTACACTTTATCACATTCAGGAATATGGTTATTACGGTTTTTAAGCACAACACACGCTGAGTAAAAAAAACCTTCCTTCCACCATCACGCCAGAGCCGGCACTGCGAGAGCAATAGTGCAGTCCCACCTTCCTCCCCACCCGGCTTCTATGTGCGCATGCACACAACAGTCAAACACCACGTCGCTGGCACTGTGAAGCGCACAGTTCCATACAAAGTTGTTTGTATCTTTTTCATAAACTGGGGGATGGCTACTGGAGTACTGACATTAAGCTTAAGGAATATATATTGTACTACAAAAATAAAGAATTAAAGAAAGAATTACTCATTATATTAAATGTTATTGATAATAAACAGTGGAAATAGGAAGTGCTGCAGTTCCGCAGTGCCTATACACGAGCCGCCACTGCAATAAAGATAAATCATACAATCTTTTGTCTTTTTACGCGCAAACACCTCTTAAGCCGGGTCTACACGCATGCTATTCGTTCATGTTTATTCAATCTTCAATATGACTCACGCAAGTGTGGGAAAAATCGTTTTTATGTACGAATATTTGTCGTGCATAGCGAGTAGCCACATTACTCCGCATAGAGAAAGTAGACTACCACACATCAAAGAAGACTAATAATCGCCTGAGAGCAGTGCATCCACGAATACCGAATATAGTGTATGAGTGGACAGCAGGAGCAGCGGAACTATGGGGGACTCCGCCCCCCTGGAAATAATTAACCCCTATTTGGAATAAATTCCCCTCTAAATATATTTCAAACCCTCTGATATTATTGAATATGAAACTGAAAGATGGCCTTAAATCAAACTTCAAATGACTTCGAGATGCATTCTATTGTCAAAATTTTGCCGGGGAAGACCGCTTCAAATAACTACAAGACTAGAGGCATCTAACTGGCAGAAAAAGATCAAGGGAGGGAAGCTCTAAATAGCTTCCAAGGTCATCCAAATTTCATAAATGTCTAGGGGAGGACAACTCCAAATAGCTTCTAGATGCATGTCATTTTGAAGAATTCCAGGAGAGGACCACCCCCAATATCCCAGTTTCTGAAATGATTCCATTTTCAAAATTTGGTCGGTGGAAGACCACTTCAAAGATGATCTTCTAGAGCAGTGGTCCCCAACCCTATGCCCGCGTCTGCCCACCACTTTTTGACCACATCTGAAAAGTTCTTGACTAATAATTTTAATCTGTCAATTTTCCGACAAAAATCAAGTTTGTGCTTATCTACAGGTATGCTGTTCATAAGAAGTTGGCGATTGAAAGACCCCCTCTTTCCAATCCTCTTTCTTTGCCGGCTCATTTACAAAGTGTATCGTGTATTAATCACAATTTGTGAATGTGGGGAATGCCAGGCCTCCACCGTGGTTCGTATTATCACGTTAAACTGTAGGTCCTCCATTTCATCTCACAATCACCTACCATTACACATTAGCGTTAGTGCGTACAACCTGAACGGGTAGTAAGACGCGGTGCTAATAATAATAATAATAATACAAAGTGTACTTTTTTTCGGAATCACCGTAGTTTCAAGCTGAGTGGTTTTTCCTTTCCCTAAACTCAAAGACCTACCCTCATCCATCATTCTCTTCACACTCACTAATACCATGCTAATACTTCCAATTTCATTTGAAAATATCTTGGAATAGGTCTACCCAGCTTTGTTGCCTGGATAAACACAGAATAAATATGTACTTTAAAAATGTACCCAAACACCAAAATGGTGGTGAGTAGTTAGATAGTTCCTTGTGTTTTTATTTTGGTCTTGTTAAACCTGTAAATAGAGCAGTATTTTTTGTCAACTTGGAGGGGGTTGAACCCCCCTTTCTCCCATGGCTACTGCCTTGAGTATTACCCACAACCACATGTAACGTCACAATCGCTGTTGGAAACTTAACATGGCAGTTGACCGGCCGTGTGTATAGCGTTGAGGCTGAACCTCCGAGCCTGGTGGGAGTTAGTAAATATGCCTTGAAAAAGTTATTGGTGCCCTCTAAGGTACAAAAAAGTTGCGGACCTCTGTTCTAGAGGTATCTAGCAATCCTAAAAAATCAAGGTGAGGATCACTCTAAATAGCTTCGAGGGGCATCCAAATTTCAAAAATTTCTAGGTTTGAAACACTATAAATGGCTTACGATTTATGAAAGAATCTTATCTAAAAAAAAATTAAGACGAAGACTACTCAGAGCTTCTAGTTTGATTTTTTTTTTAATTGTTGAAGGAAGGCCACTCCAAATAGTTTATAAAAACTATCTGATTTTAAAAAACTGGAGAGGATGACCACGGTTTAAAACATACATAAGAACAAATATAAATGAAAAAGTATTAAATGGCTTTGAACAAAAATCTAACATTGTGAGTAATTATGTTATTTATAATTATAACCACCCTATGAAAATGACCTGGATCCGTCCCTGGTTGTGGCGTCGGTCGGCTTGATTTCAACGTTCCGGGAAACTGATACCGAGGCTTTGATTTATACACGCCCGATCTTGTTGGACGCAAGTTGTGAAGACGGGATGGACATTCGAAAATAATAGACATTCGAAAATAATTGAAAAATGTAGAGGGATGCTGCCTCAAATTATTAAATAACAGGTGAAATGCACCCTCAGTCAATCACACACCGTTAAGACATAAGTGGGTGAACCCAAAAAGTGTTTTTTTCTCTCTCGGTGTTATATATACGTTGCAATTTTTGTTTTCTATTTTAACCTCCATTGTGTGGACACACCAGCAAACTATGTACTGACTGCACTGTGCTGAAGCTCCTACATTTTTTGTAGTTTGTGATCCACATTGCTGTTTCCTTATTGCGTGTAGGTCTACCTCACGTTTTGATTATTAAGTCTTCATCACACAAACGATTTCTACCGCGCGGTTTGCCGACGTAAAGAATGAATCACCAGCTACAAAAAATTGAGAAGCTCCAACACAGTCAGCAGCTTGCTAGTGTGTTCACACAATGAAGGTAACTGAGAATAAGTAATTGAAGTCACTGGTACGATCAGGAATTTTCTTTAGGGGGAGGGCAAACAATCAAGGTTGTATCCATAATTAAATTTCTGAGAGGATGGGAGAGCGGGGGTTAGTGGTCACAGCTCAAGAAACACTAAGAGGTGAAGAAAATGTATGACTATTAAATGCATATGATTGCTATTTACGGAAACTAAGGGCAGCGATTTCAATAATATAAGTGACCTTAGTTTAGATATAATGTATTAAAGCTATTGTTCCTGTATTTTTTCAAGTTTGTAACTTTTGGGACTTTTTACGTATGTAATGGTATTATATGCTTACCATATTTTCCTCACAAACCGGGACACTTCTATTGTTTTACTCAAAGAGAAGAATCAGTGGGGTGTGAAACCTTATTTGTGTAGGGGGAAGGGACAGTTAGAAAAATAAATAGTTTTGTCCTCCAACCCAAAGGTGTGTCAGAGAATCCTTTCCAGGAAAATGTAGCAAGAAAAATTGAGCCACCTAATAGATATTTAGAGGGGTATTTTCTTTTAAAATCCTAGATTATATTAGAAGATTTTTGGAGTAGTCATTGTTGGGATTTAAAAAAAAAAAAATAGTTTCGTTTGGAAACTATTTAAAGTAGTCTTCCCCCAGATTTTTTTTAAGCTGGATGCTTTGCTACTATTTGTAATGGTTTCTGCCTAAATATATTTTGAAAACTACATGCCCCTAAAAGCCATTTGGTATAATCTGGCAAATTTTTTCAAAATTCGCCGTCTCCTGAAGATATTTAGATTTGTTATTTCATGTCAAATTTTTGAAAGTTAATTTGAATTATTTGGGGGCGGTGGGGAGGAGGGGACGGCAAACTACCCTATTTGCCTTTCCCCTGGTGCACCACTGATTGTAGCGTATTTATTATACCAGAAAAAAAAACTTTTTTGGGTTCATCCACTAAACTGTGTGCGATAGACTGAGGGTGCGTTTCGACCGTTATTTAATAGATTAAAGCAACATACTTCCATATTTTCCAATTAATTTCTAATCTCCATCCCGTATTCACAACTTGCAATCCGTGTTTTTACTTCACAAATCAAATCCTCGGTATCAATTTCCCGGCTTCCAGCCCCCATGTGTTGGGGGCGAGGACCAAGAGAGCGAAGACTCGGATATGACCTTGCACCATGGGAGCAAAGTTATAAATGAAAACGCGCGGTGGACAGCCGTCCATGTGAGTGTTGTTTCACACGTGTGAAAGGACCCATTTGGATCAATGTATATACGATACGGTAGCAATCACGCGCCTTAAGATGACCCTAGTAAAATAGTATTATTATCACCGCGTCTTACTACCCGTTCTGGTTATACGCACTTATGTGTAATGGTAGGGTGATTGTGAGTTGAAATGGAAGACCTACAGTTTAACGTGGGATCCGAACCACGTTCACCCACATTCACAAGTTTTGATTAATACACGTCTTGTCAGAGGTGAAGGAAGGGTTTGGCAATCAGATAAATCTGTACCGGGACCGAGTGTTGAACCCCAAACCCCCATCACAGAAGTCCCACAGCTTACCCCTAGGCCACTAAGTCACCAGTAAAATAGTAAAATGATTTCAATAATTACTGCAACAAATATGTTAATATTTTCTAAAAGACCCTACTCGTGAAAATTGGACCGTCCATTGTTTGTATTAGCACGAAATATATGTGTGGAGATGTTCAGTTGTTCTACTTGGGGTCCGAAGGATGTTCCCACGATCGTAGTTGGGCAAGCAAATAAGCAAGCAAGGGTTCTCACATGACCTATCCCAACCCACCCCTGCTTGACTCTTTCTGCTTGTTTATTTAGTGCCTCATATTACTAGGCAGGGCTTAAAAGAACTTAAGTCATAAACAACCAATGGATACTTATGTTTTATCAAGTTGTCAGTTGACGAGGTGTTGACAGCTGGAGATTTTGAAAAGTCGGCGATAAATGTGTGTTACTAAATCATAAATCTATATTTTATAATAACTAGTTTTATTACATAGTAATTTTTTGATTACATGCAATTACTTAAGGCACAAATTTATTTTCACTTGTCAGGTTTTTTGTTGTATCACTTGTATGCAAAATCATAGATTTAGAAAAAATTATTTGTAGATTTTTTTGGCCAATATTCCTTTTTGATGTGGTTTGTTATTTCTTTATTTTTTTAATTATTTATTAATAGACAATGTAAAAATCATGCAACGGTTTTAAGAAAATAGAAACTATACAAAACATAGGGTTTCACAAAAAAACGCGATGTTAATAATTAAAAAAAATAGAATTTATTAAATATGATTATATAATCACTTAATCATATTTTTTCTTTGTAGTGAGTATAATTGTTTTGTAATGTGTGTGTTGTTGGTCCAAATAACAGCTCATTGTAAAGTTAAACATATATCTTGGTTAAAATATACCATTTAATTTTATCATAGCTTATTACAAGTTTCTTTTACAACTTTTTAAAGTGTCTCATTTTGGTCTAAACATTAATTGAAGCTAATTGATTTAATTACATATATTTGGACTCCACAATTCTTACAAATTTTCCATACCAATTGAAGCTACTTGATCTAACTACACACATTTGGACTCCACAATACTTATAAATGTACTATGCCAATTGAAAGTTAAATATTTATATTCTTTAAATATTTTATTCAGTGGCGGATCATGAGTAAACCTTAAGGGAGGGCGCTCTCTTATAAACTGTTAAATTGGGAAGACAACAACTTACCTTATACCAACCTTATATCATCCTATATTTAGCTGAAAAACTTCACTATAAAAAGTATGAAAAAGGATAAAGTAAATAAAAGCTATATATAAAAGTATAACAACTTACTTGGTCCAAAGTCGAAGAATGTCAATCGTGAAATCCAAACACACACACCAGTAAACAAAAAATATATAAATAGGTTCTTAACACTATCTCAAACATTATACTTTAAGAATTAATGTTATCAGTAAGTTTATCAATTGAAAGAAAACTCTAATTTTGAGTTTTTGTCTAGTATCTTGCGAACCATTGACTGTTTTATAGATAACATGGCCTAAGCATGGTGTTTCTTAGTTGGATTTGAATACTGGCCTTTCAATGTTTTTAATTCCGAACTTTTCTTCTAATTCTGAAAATTGAAAAATGACACCTGGACACGGGAATCGAACCCGGGACCTTCGGTTTAGTACACCAATGCGCCAATGACCATGGGCACGGGACGAATCCTGGATAGCTCAGTGATAAAAGCATTGGTGTACTAAGCCGAAGGTCCCGTGTCCAGGTGTCATTTTTCAATTTTCAGAATATGATATCTAAGAGGGAATATCCCCACTAAAATGCACTAACAATAGTTTCGGGTATTTGTTTCATTAATATTTTCTTCTAATGTTAAAGAACTAAAATTCAGTTTTATAATATAGGTAACTTTCATTATTCACTAAAATAATCGAAAACGTGTCACACTTGTACACTAAAAAAATCGACGACTTTACTTTTAAAACGCATTCGACTCGCTGAAGCGCATTCTGTCTGGCTCTCCAGTATTGAGAGTGGTGGATTTTAAAAAGTAATTTTTTCTTAGAACAAACACTTGTTCACGCGAACTTGGGGCTGTGTGTGCATTGACAGAAAATTGAAGAGTCTCTTATACAACCAATAGCTTACACAAGAAGAACATTTCACCCACACAAACAAAACTATTCAACTTTCGATTTTGAGGCACACAGGATATTTTCCACCCCCAACAAATTTAGGGTGTACTTTGTTTTTGACCTGTATATCAACAATCAAGCTTTGCATTGGTTATTAAAACACCCAAGGGAAATCAGGAAAATTGGGAACCCAAGCTCCATTCCCTTAGGTTAAACATTGCTCATGTGCCGGGCGTCAATAATAAAGTGGTCGGTTCCTTATTTAGGAAGTTTGAGGAAGGTGAGTTAACCCAATAAAACTCAAGCCAGTATACTGAGTCTGTTTAGGAATTTTAGGCCATAAACCAGAAATATTCACTTACTTAAGCGAGGTTCTAAAGAAGGATTTGGGACTTTTGAAATGAATCAAACTTTGGGAGTCTAAGTCTCAACCATATAATATAAAATTAAGAAACAAAACCCTTTTAATAAAACCTATTCAACATGCAGGTTAGAAGATTTAAGTCCTGAAGCATTTAATCAATATGCTGTTTGAGTGTTTCCACGACTCCCTGATAGGAGGCAACCTAGGGATTAACAAAACCATTCTTAAAAGAGAGAGAACTTTTTTTTAGAGGAATGGAAGCCAATATCATTGAAAAAAAGCATTCAATGGGGCTGGTCACGAAGGCACCAAAATAAAGCTGTCATAGCTTATATGGGGTTAAGATCAACTTTCTCTTGTCAATTTACATTGGAAAATATTATCAGGAACTCTCAATATAGAAACGGAGAGGGGTGTTCAAGCCATGGGGCGAGAGGCTCTGGTAAAGTTAAAAAGGGGGAGGGAAATGGTTGCTCAAAGATATGATTTCCATCAGTACCCGATACCTTATAAAGTAGGTGACCTAGTGGTTCATGAGCTACATAATATTAGTAAATCCACTGAAGAAAAGTTAGCCAAGCTATGTTAACATTGGTCACAACCGATGATCAAAGCTAAGTTCCTTATACCTGTCAGCATGCAACTGACCCTGATATCATTGGTCTGGCCCTACATTGTGCCCACTTAAACACCTGTAACTAAGTGTGAGTTATTCTATGGTTTGTGATCGCCTATAACAGAGAATCGGGTTTTTCTACCCCCTTTTTGGACAGGAATTTCCTTTCATTGGTCCCGACTATCACACATCATAAATAATTAATTAATCAATAACAAAACTTTAGTTAATTTTTATGGCCAAATGGTAAACCTGTCCTAAATAATTTGTAAAACCACATGCAGCATGCACTCTACATCTTATTTAAAGTGTTAAATGATTCATAATAAGGACATGAAATCTAAGACATACTAGTTCAAACTGTGTTTAGATTTAAATCAATTTTAAAATATCAATTACATAATTTGTAATATTTATATTTGTGTTGAAGTAGACTGTCCATGTCATATTTTGTAAGTTAAAACTCGAATTGGTCCGGAATCGTCTACCATTTCGTCACTAGGGCATAGCAGCCCTGTCTGAGATAGAGGCCACTAGCAGTATAGCTCTGGCACCGGCCAAGTGAACAGTTGTTCAATTCTTGTGTCTATCACAGTCTGACTCAAACCTCAGCTCAGAGCGAGATAGTTCAAGCTGTGAACGTTAAATGTATTTGTAACAAGTAACTGTTAAGATTCCAGGTTTTAATGGATAAAAAGTTTTTGTTTTTGTTATGGAGACATTATGTTTACCTCTCAAGAAAGCCTTTAGACTATTCGGGTATGGCACATTTACTGAGTGTTTGTTTACTTAATTTAACCAATAAAACTATGAACTATCTTCAGATAAGTTTATTCAATTTTAGTTATTAAGTCACGTTCCGATACCTCAATCCAGGGAACAATAAACATAGTATTTATTGTAAGCGCGAGATAGTGTGGTGTACCAGGCTTAAGCAAGGTCAAATATCTGGTTCAGACCAAAATGCCTGTATAGTTGTGCGAGATGATTTGCGGTTCTAAAATTACAAATAATGTTTTACTAATTTTAATTAATACTGCTTAACATTTTTTTTTAAACACCTGCATATTCTTGTCAGCCCTTCAGGTCTTACAACAGATTTAGTGCTGTTAGGCAATCCTGTATATGTCAGTCGCCCCTTCCCCCCTAATTTTATAATATTGACGGGTATCATCTATATACATACAGCTCTCGTTTATTTGAACTAATTTAGGGTTGCACGTAGGCACCAATGGGCATTCATTTAGATCAATGTTGATAAGCATATCTTTTTTTNTGCGGGCTTTGACATTTAACGCTTATGTACTAATTACGCTAATGATTCTGGGGAGTAGGAAGGTTAGATTGACGTGTACCCACATTTTGCGTGGAGAAAGAGTGTAAAACCATTTTAAGAAAACCCCTTCAGTACACCATACCAGGATTTGAACCCTGATCTGCCTGTCTCTGGCAGTATAGTATATTGCAAGAGTGACACCTTAGATCATGCAGCTACCAAAGCAGGTAATAAGCCTATCATTGAAGCAAATTTTCTGCAGCATTTTGACCTGTTACCAGATCTTTGACTTCAGTCTTGTATATGACAACTCTACTGCACTCACTATTAGTGCTGTTGACTGATTCTACTATGTTTTTGTGGTGAAAAAAGATATACTTTTCCAGGAGTTGTTGAAGGAATTTCCCGATATGACAAGTTCTTTGATCATCTCCAAGAGGTGCCCAACATTTGATTGAAAGCCTAGGCTCACCAATCACTGCATGTGCTTGGTGGCTTACACATGATGTTAGTAACCATGAAAAAATATTTTGAGTTCATGATGCAACAAAATTTGTTGTCATCCTTCTCGTATCCCCTGTGCGGGTCTGTTGCACTTATTACCCAAAAAAGTGGTAGATTAGCGTTCTTGCGTGAAATTCTGCAATTTAAATGCTACCACAATAGATAAGGAACCCCATGTTATACATTAAGGACTGTACACTTTTTTTACAGAGAAGGTGTGTTTTTAAAAATATTGATTTGATGAGAGCATATTGACATAAAGTTTCAAGAAGAGGACAAAAAAACTGCAATAATTAGCCCTTTTTGTAGTATTTGAGTTTTCTCTCATGGTTTTTGGGCTATGTACATAGTTTCCAGCATTTTATGGATCATGTGCTTTAGGAATGGAATTTGTTTTGTCTACTTATGCTATTCTGGTGGTGTCAGAAATCAAGGAGCAGCATCAGGAATGTTTACGCACAATTCTTCAGTATCTCCAAGATTATGACATCATCCATCAACCCCTTGATAGTATTTGGGGGGCAAGCGAGGTGGGTTTTTTGGTATTCCATATTTTCGCTAGTGGCTGGAGGTCACTTCCGCAAAAAGTACAAGTGATATTGTCTTTTTCTGAATCTGCCAGCCCAAGATGTTTGAAGCGATTCGTGGATATAGTCAATTTGTATTGTAGTTTTCTCCCCTTCAAAATTATCACTTAAAGACTATGTCTCACTGCAATGATCAGATATGAGAAGAAGGGCAAGATGCAATTATATGTTTCTCCTCAGACAATGGAACAAGTATTCCAACAGCTCAAGAATAAGACCCTTCTGGTGCCAAGCTCACCCTGCATTCAGGACCAATCTGTTTCTCACAAATGATGTTATCTTTTGATGAATACCTTAAGCTGTAGGGAAGCTAATGAGTAATGTTTATTTTTGTTTGTTTTTTTGTTTTCTTCTTGCTATGAACACTCGACTTATGTTTAGCCAAATCATTAGGATACATGTATGTCTTATCACATAAATCACATTTGTAATTTCTTTCTCTTGTGTGAGATATTGAATGCTTCATTAGATATACTTTGTTTAAGAATTTCTTACTACAGATTGTGCATTGATAGTTTTTTTCCCCTTTGTGCATTTGAATGTGCATATTTAAACCAGTTTTAGAACTAAGCCTCTTGCTACAGATTGTGCATCGAAAATTTTTTTCACCCCTGTGCATTTGCATGTGGATAGTTAAAGTGTTTTTACTACTAAGTTTCTTATTACAAATGGAACAGGGGAACTTTTGAGGCCGTCCCAATGTTTCTGGTAGTCCCATTGTTTGTGGGTGTTTAGTTTTAATATGATGCATTAACAGTGTTCTAGTTTTAGTCCCCTTGTTACACACTGCACAATTATAATTAATATCTGAATTGTGTGATATCAAATGACTATTTAGTTCATTATATCTTGTGAAAGACTTGCCACATTTGTCACAAATGTAATTTTTTACATTTGAATGCATTCTGATATGTGTGTAGTAACGAGTTTTTGAACAAAGAAGTCCACATGTGTGGCATAAATACTTTTGTGTCTGCCCAGTATGAATATTCATGTGTTCCAATAAGTAATAATTACTGTGATAAACTTTAAAACAAATTGAACATTTGTGAGATCTGTGACTAGTGTGTTTTTGTTTGTGGTAGTTAACTGACTTTTTACCAAATAGAAGTTTCCCACAAAACCCACAAATTACTCCATCACCAGTATGGGTCATTTTATGGTATGTCAGGCTGCGTTTTCCTTTAAATTTCATTTTACAAATGTTACATGAAAATGCAGCAACAATTCCACCAAAAAATAGTTTACGACATTCTGAGTGCCATTTTGATGATGAAGCGGTTCCACAATAGTAGCAGTTGCCCTCGTCTTCATCTGCGGGAAAAAATAGAGAAATATGATTTAAATGGTGAGATGAAATGTGTGTAAATTTACAGAGATAATGCATGTTCACAAAATAATATGAATCTTTTACTTAAAAAGTCTCTTATAAATTGATTTATCTATATTCTGTTATATTTTATTTGAATAGTAAAATTATGTAAATATGAAAGATAAAATTTGTAGTAGAGACTTCATCTAAACGTAAAAGTATTTTGAAAATGGTAATGATTGTCACAAAGATAAATTAAGTTTGTTTGTATGTAAGCATATCTTAAATCAGTGGTGACTCCTCCTTAAGTGTGCAAGTGCACCACTTATAATTGCATAAAAAATAGTATTTAATATTATTTTATTTAAATAATAACATTTCATGAGTCCATATTTTTTTTAGAAAATATTTCTTAAAATCGGCTATGTTCTAGCGTGTATCATTCTATTTACTATTTCACTTGTTTTCCTGACTGCTAGCGCTGTCCTTGTACTTCTAAACTATAGGGGTGTGTAACAATCTGAGCATGCATATCAAGAAGAAGAGAGGTTGTTGACCTTGCAAGTTAGTTTTAAAGTGGACCATTAATACAAGGCCTGGTGCGCAGCTTGATAGCGAACTTGGCGATTTGTTTGGACCAACTAAAGCATTACTACCAGTTATAATATTCTAGGAAGTGTGATTTTTCTTTTTCAATCTGCACAAAATTAATTATGTAAATAGTTGTTAATTAGTTCATAATAATTTACTGTTTTAGTACTTCTTTTAAATATCAAAATGAATTTTGAGAAAAACATTTTGCAAAAAAAATAAGAAAACTTGAGGTTGTAAATAGTTGTTAGAGTTCATAATGATTGTTTTTTCTTTAATGTCGAAATCACTTCTGTGCAAGATATATATAATAAAAAAATTCTTTGTGTTCTCAAGAAAAATTAGAAATCCCAAAACTTGGTAGACCAACACCAAACATTGTTCTAGAAATACTAATAAAAACTAAAAATCGAGAGTTTACTAGAAAATTCAATGTAGAAACTTACAAAAAAAACATGCATTGCTATGTGGTTGTAACGTAAGAAATGCATTGTTTTGGTTTCTGTGTTTACTCTTTGATGGTGGCTTATCTTGGACAAATTTAGGCATGACTGATTTGAACCATTTAAGTGAGCAAATTAAAAAGCATGAAATATCATTGCTACACAAGAATAATTCTCTAGATTTGGCTGTACTTGGCAGGACCAACATACGATCACAGTTAGATTCTGGTTACAGCAGAGCTATTGAGCTTCACAATGAAAAAGTGACTAACAGCAGGTATGTTTAAATACTACCCTAAACTGTATTCGATGGCGCTTTCGAATTGGCCTTTAGAGGTCATGACCAAACTGATTTGTATTCTAACCCTGGAATAGTTTATGGACTTGTCAATTTCAGTGCTGAGATGGATGATGCTTTGAAAGGGCATTTAGAAAAGGCTACAGTTTTTAAAGGCACCTCTAGTTCAATTCAGAATAAAATACTTCAAATCATGCTGGATATTTGCCATGAAGAAATTTCAAAAGTAATTAAGAATGCCAGTTTTTTGGATGTTATAGTTGACGAAACAATTGATGTCTCATCTACTTTTTAAATGGTAATAATTTACGTATATAATAAATGAAAAACCACTGGAAATATTTTGGAGCTATGCAAAACCGCCATTTCATGACGCTGGATCTTTGTCAAATTGTCTCAAAGAGGAAATAGATCAACATGTAGAAAAAGAGCCTCATAAGTTAATAGCATAAGCATATGATGGTGCTTCAGTTATGAGTGGATCTTTCAATAGTGTTCAGGCTAAAATAAAGCAGAGCTATTCTAACGCTGCTTATATTCACTCTCATGCACATCAACTAAATTTAATAATGTCAAATGAAGCTTCAATTAATTGCAATGTCTGTATATTTTTCGCCAGTTTAGGAGGATTTTGTACATTTTTTTTTAATTTCCCTCAGAAAACAGCGATTTTAGATGAAGTTGTGGGGAAGCGTTTACCACGATCAGCACCTACAAGATGGAACTTTCATTCTCAAACAGTAAACACAGTTTGCGAATACAGAGAACTTATCAAGTACATGGATACAATAGAAACAAGAGATTACATTAAACATAGGCCTATAGCTACAATTGAACCAGTGCCCGCTTTAACTCTGTTCGTATTTATAAATGAAAAACCATTTAAGTGAAATTTTTGAAGAATGCTTAAAACTTTTAGATATTATTATAACAATCTCAATGCCAGTAGCAGAAGCAGAAAGATGTTTTTCTATACTAAAACGTGTCAAAACCTTTTTAAGAAATAGCATGCACCATGAAAAATTGTCAGCTTTTGCCATGCTGTCTGTCGAGATAAACTTTATTGTGAACATTTATAGACTTTAACTCTAAAGTCATTGAGAAATTCACAAAATCTAAAGAAAGAAGAATAGAGTTTTTATTTAAAGTAGCTTGAGGCTTTTAAGATTAAATGTTTTGTAAATAGTGTTTTCATTTATTATGTGCGTGTTTTATTCTAGGGTGTTTAATTATTTATGATTGCACCAGCAAAGTAAAAGATTGTAATAATGTAGCTGTGTTCAGTTATTTTTTTATTTTTCCAAATGAATGTTTATTTGTAATGTACATAACAGCTCCCAATGTTGGTAATTGACTATAAATTTGATATTTTAGCGTCAATATTTTTATCGTCAAAACTTTGTAATTGTGTAATATGGATTTTTCTTTCAAAAGTCGAATCCTATATTTGTTTTGAAGCCAAATTGAAGTTTCAAAGCTTCACAAACCTCTGTAATGCTGTAGAATATTAGCCTAAGTAAAACGATATGTAAATATAGATAGGTAGGATATATTAAAAGTGTATTGTCCATATTTTAGAATATTTGTATTGTGCGCCAGCCACGTATCTTTTGGTCATGAGCCGCCATTGTCTTAAATTAAATTATCGATGTGTCAATTAATCAGTAAATGCCACAAATTAACACTATATTTTCATTGATTTTCACTCTGCTCAATGAGTTTGAGTTATTAGTAATTTTGTTGGCTTTATTAATATATAGGGTAGTAAGACACGATGCTAAATAAAAAATATTAATATCTAATAAAATTAAGCAATGGTCTATGGCAGACATTTTTAGCACATATACCACTTACCACATATGGTGAACATGTTATTACTACATATATTAATTCATTGATAAATAGGCAATTAAATTGTTCTACAAATTGGCCAATTACAATTTAGAAATGTTGTGTGTATAGTAACATGAGAAATAATACAGTGGAGCTGTAATGTGTTGAACATAGAAAATAAAGGATTATGATCCATATATAATGATGGATTAAATAGCAAGAATATTATATTTGTTAGTTACGGTTATAGCCACATCTAAATATCAAGTTCTTTAAATTGAACAATGACACCTGGACAAGGGAATCGAACCTGGGACCTTTGGCTTAGTATGTCAATGCTCTAACCACTGAGCTATCCAGGAATTATCTCGTGCCCAGGGTCATTCTTCACTCATATTTTAAGGTGGAGTCTGTGATGGACATGCAGAACTTGTCAGTTACAATTATGTGAACAATTATGTCATGAGCCATCAGAAAACGCAACCACCATCGACTCAATAGTTGACTTTATATGCATGTCAATTGTACAGTTAAAGAACTTGATATCTATATGTGGCCATAACCATAACTATTGAGTCGATGGTGGTTGCGTTCTCTGATGGCTCGTGACATAATTGTTCACATAATTGTAACTGAAAAGTTCTGCATGTCCATCACAGACTCCACCTTAAAATATGAGTGAAGAATGAACCCAGGGCACAGGACGATTCCTGAAACTAGAGAAAATAAAGTTACATGAACTTGTTAGTAAGAGGAGGGTTACTTTAAATTTGAGATATACAGCACAAAAGCAGTGGATGTGAAATGTCATTGTTATTGGCAGGGCTCGAATTTTGACTATAACTTTTCCTTGGTTTGTCATGTACAATGTTCATAAGTACTACATAAACAGCGTTCATGATACTCTTGTTATAGAAATTTGTATTGTAAAGATAATGTTTTGTCAATTTTTGTTATTTTGGAATTTAATGTCATTTTAAATCATACAGTTGTCTGAATGAGAAGCTAGTGCACTTTGTACCTTCTTTACTTGTCTAGTTATAAAATACACTTTCCTGGTGAAACACTGGAACTAAGATGGAGAGGGTTGTGTTTGGAAGAAGTAGCTATTACTTCTGAAGCAAATATGTATCTGTATTATGTACAGCAGAATGCAATAATTTAGTTGTAAGAGTTTTGATTACATTTTACATTTGTAAAGTGTGTGTTCGGTTTAGTCGTACTGTATGCATTTATTACAAGTTTTTGTTCATATTTAAGGTCATTTTATAGGTAATATTTTTTATCATTTTTAGGTCATCAAAATTCAGGCTGTGGCTATTAGCTACGATAAACTAGTTATTTCTTATTGTTTTAATTACTTAAACTTATATCTCAATATGTTCATGTGAATTGAAAAAATCCAACAAGCCTTTGAGAAAGCAAATATTGCATTTGAAAAACAAAAATTGTCAAGCTAGATGGATGGATTAATATATTGATTACAGTGAAAGTAAGGAACATTTTGTCACACTTCATCTCCTCCATATAATTTAAATTTTACACTCAAACAGAAATTTTAATTTAATTTCAGGGTGAGTTAATACATATAAGCATTTGAAATATGCAGCTACCACTCAATAGAAAATCGATAGACAAACCGACTAAAGGCCTTGAATTCAAGGTGTGTTTTGTTTCACAGGGGGTCAATAAGTTATTATTTTGTATTTTTGAAACTTATTTGAATGACCTAAATTACTATATTTTTTCACCCATTTTAGTAATTATTAATATTCATAGGTTATTAACTACATTTATTGACAACAAACATGCAAACATCACAAAATACTATTTAATTACCAAGAATGTATAACCTCTAAAAACGATTACTTTGATCAGAACTAACTTAGATTTACTTTATGTTTGTATTAAATCTGCTTTTATTCTTAAGTTGTGTTTCCTACCATACCTGGTTTGGTAAAGAATTTTACCAAGTGATGTATTGTGTATTAATGATGATATGATGCTCAACAAATATATGTATTTTTTTAGAACTGCATCTTACCTTTCCAGGTTATACACATATGTACTAACTATGCTAATGAGTTAGGAAAAACGAATTTTATATCTATAGGAAGTGTACCCACATTTGTGTGGAGGGAGGGTGGACTTTTTTTTACAAAATCTACCCGCATACACCCAACCACGATCTGCCTGTCATTGGCAGTATAGTATAACAGGAGAGTAATAGCTTAGACCATAGAGCCATCGAAGCAGTTTTACAAATAATTGTTTGCATACAAATTGTGATTTAGCAATCGTGAACACTGTAAGTAATAGCTATTTTAATGTAATTTATGTATTCATACATTTTGTACTAATATTTTGAGTTAAAGTATTTCCTTTTTGTGTGTTTAAGTTTATGAATTTATATATACCATATAATCTTATTTTAAATCAAAATATGAATTTATATATACCATATAATCTTATTTTAAATCAAAATATGTATTTATGAACAACCTTGCAACTAACAGTATAGTATAACAGGAGAGTAATAGCTTAGACCATAGAGCCATCAAAGCAGTTTTACAAATAATTGTTTGCATACAATTTATGTGTAAGTTGTGATTTAGCAATTGTGAACACTGTAAGTAATAGCTATTTTAATGTAATTTATGTATTCATACATTTTGTACTAATATTTTGAGTTAAAAATATTTCCTTTTTGTGTGTTTAAGTTGATGAATTTATATATACCATATAATCTTATTTTAAATCAAAATATGTATTTATGAACAACCTTGCAACTAGGTCGCTAAATAATTCAAAACTATACAAGATACATTTTATAACAAAGCTGTCCGAATTTTATAACTACCCATAATCTGAAGAAATGAATGATTGTTAAGGTTACACCCACTTAAGTAGGTGCATGGTCTAATGCATCACACTCATAATAGGCTGAATTAGGCAAATATAATGAAATTGAATTTCAAATACTAGTCGGGTGTAATTAGAGTACTTTTTCCAGAATAGTTACCCAGACTCTATTTACCAAATTATGAGCACATTTAATTTAATTTAGATTTTATCTTCCCCCTTCTTACAATATTACTTTAACTAGGTAGTGAATAAGTGCATAACCCAAACACGTAGTGAGACCAAGTGGAATGTTTTAGATACATACATATATACATACCTAATCACTCCTTTTCAATAAGGGGTAGGCAAGAATTTGTGCATATACATCAAAAAACAACTACGTACTTAATTAATCCTCACTAACTTTCTACACACTTCCCTAACCTTGCATACTCCCCTCACTTCAACAACATTCACACACTGAGTTATTCATAATCTTTTATTCATAAAACTCTTATGTTGACCTTTTTCACATATTAGTCTATTAAATTTAGTCATGTCTTAAATGGCATAACCCTTCCTTTTGATCCACACACTCTTCCATGATATATTTGCTTCGTCACTCGATCCACACTCAACCTCTCAACATGCCTAAACCCACATAAGACTCTTCTTTCACATTTACCTATTGGATTACCTTTCAAACCGCACTCCTTCAGCACCTATTCATTATTGTCTCTGTCCATATGAGTTTTTCCAGATATTTTTCTTAGAAATCTAATTCCAATCGCATTCACACCTTGGTTTTGTGTTTCTCCTGACAAACCTACACGTCATATCCATATAACATTGTTGGCATCAACACACCTTTATATACTGCCATCTTTGCCTCTTTCGATACTGCTTAATTCGTTGCAATAGTACACATACATCCTACTATTCTATGAGATGCATTACCCCGTCTGTTGATTTCAGCATATATTCTTCTGTTTTTACAGAACATTCTGCCCAGATACACAAAATCATTCACTTGTTCTAACACTTTACAATTTATACTGAGCTGACAATCATTTCCTGATCTGTCCTTATCAAAAATTATCAGCTTAGTTTTGGAGACATTTACACCAAGATCTATTCTGCCTGTTGGCACATTCAAATAATTTAAAGCATTCTGCATGTCACTTTTATCCTTAGCCACCATTAATACGGCATCATCTGCATATAACAGCACTTTCACCACCAAACGTGTCATCAAAAGCTTCCCTCATGCACTTATCTATGAAAATTTTAAACAACCATGGAGATATAACACAACCTTGTCTAATAACATGTTAAACCATTCACTCAAAGCTCCATTCACCCTAATGCATGCTTTACTTCATCATACATTGCCATAATTGCAGTTACTAACCATGCATCCACACCATACTCTCTCAGAACATTCCTTAACATACACCTATCAACACGATAGCATGCTTTCTTCAGATTAACAAATGCAAAAAAAAACTTTCTTCCTTATTGCAATACACTTCTCAATCCATTGTTCCAATATATCTGGTCAATAAGACCTCTACATGGCATTAAACCATATTGCACACCCCAAATCTTGTCCAAAGTTTTTTCCCGCGCCCTCTTGGTTAAGACTCTCCCCAAAATTTTGCCTGGAATACTCAACAACAAATTGCTCTATGACTGTTACATTCATTCTTATTGTCTTTGCCTTTTTAAAAAGAAACGACACAATTCTTCAAGTCATTAGGAACATTTGAGATCCCAGCACATTCATCGATAAAATCACATAATTTGGCAATAAGTACCATGCCCCAACATTTTAGCATTTTACTTAAGATCCCATCTATGCCTGCAGCTTTTCCATTCTTTACCAGTTTCAACACCTCAGACTTGTTAATTATTTCACTCATAACATTTTCTCATTTTTTGCAATGATCTCTAAGTTTTTGCCATACAATTGCTCTCTGTCACTCATTTATACCGTTTTTATCCTAGATCATCTCACCATGTTCATTCTGAAAGCCAGAGGTATTTCCTTGCACTCCTTGTTTCATTCTCTTTGCCCACTTCCAGAACAAATTCTTATTTTTTTCAAAATCATTCTGCATTCTTTGTCTTTTTAATCTAATTTTCTCCTTACTTGCCTTTATTACTTTCATTGCATTCATATTTTTATCTCTGTAAATGTCCCACAACCTCTGACGTTCTATTTCACTAGTCACAGAAATAATTTGTTTGTGCACTTCTTTCTTTTTTCTCAGAACTACTTTTGCCTGTTCATTCCCCCATGCATCTCTTTTTAAGTTTTCCACCACTGCAAATTCACAACACATCTTTCATGCACTCAACTACAGACTCTTTTATTCTGTTCCAAGCCCTTTCTATGTTATTAGCATTTATTTTGTCATTCCATTCATGCTCTTTAAAGTTAATTTTTCACCCAGAAAACTTTCATATTGCACTGTCACACATTTCCGCTGTTTCCTCACAAAATTTCTAGCTAATTCAACTTCTGAAATCACTAGGAAGTGATCTGTTCCACATTCAGCTCCACACACAGACCTGGTATTCTTTAGTAAACTTCTAAATCTCTTATCATACACCACAAAATCAATCATAATTCTTATTTCACTCCTTTGCCATGTATACAAGTGAATAGTTTTGTGCTTAAGGGTGTAGAAGAGGGTTCTGTAGACTTATGTGTGTTGTTGATCAAATATTTTTTTCCAAACAAACCGTTTTACTTAAATAAACAAAACAAATAACCTTATTTTGGAATTAAACACTTCAACCTATTTGGTAATTTTTACAGAGCTACAGATTTGATATTTTAGATTTTATTGGTGTGTTTAGATAATAAATCGTCATATATTGTTAAATAACATTGCTCTTATGGAACTTTCTTTAGACATGGAGTGTAGAGTTTTATCGCTAGATGTCTGATGACATCTCCAATAAACTTGCAAGCATCAACTATTGCAAGTAGGTTGGAGAAAGAGGGGAAAGCGAGACCTTTTGTGAATAAAAGAATAAGAATAGCTCATTCTTTTCTCAACGGCAGGGTGGTGGTATGGTGGGGTTGGGGGTGGCGGTAAAAGATATAGCAAACCCGCGATTTAAAGAACCTTTATTAACCATTAAAATAGCAACCAAATGTAAATGTATGTATTTATACGACAAGGTACATACTCTAGGGATGCCACATTTGATAAATTCTGTCAATGTTGATCGATGGAAGCTAAATATCATGACCTTTTCTCAATATTAGCTAGCTTACAGACACTTATTTATATTCACTAAAAGGTTCTTTGAAGAGTAGATAGGGCCTAGGATGAGTGCCTGCTGGTCACAGCGCAAAATGTTGCACTTTTACCTTTTCATTGCAAAGTCTAAGAATTGACATCTTTCTTTCAATGAGATAACAACACAGCTCATTTGTTCTGTTATTTTTTTTTATAGTCGAACCATAGAGAAAGGGTCGAAAGTTGCCTTCTGTTGATAATTGTTTGTCTTTCGATTGCAATTCGAAATGAATAGGATACTTATTGTTCTGATGTAGTTGTGTTAGTTAAATTATTAGTGTTTCATCAGGATGGGAAGGTGGAAAAAAGGGGGCTCTAAGGAGAAAAAAGAAAGGGCTAAGAATGCAATTTCATTTAGATGGTGAGTGATCTTTTTGTATTTTGCTCACACAGAAATGAGATTCCATTCATATACCTGAAGCAACAAATAGTTTATTACTATAGTCACCTCTCACTAAGATCAATCATTTTGTCTATTATGCAAACAGTTCTTAGCAGATTCCTCAAGTTACACACTTTATTCACCAAATTATCCTAAAAAAAGGCTAGTAATTGTTTTTTAAATATTTTACTTTTTATTATTATTATTATTATTATTATTA